>CABHPP010042763.1:26237-37109 GCA_902168425.1 Peromyscus attwateri | reverse complement strand
TGTGTGTGTGTGTGTGTGTGTGTGTGTGTGTGTGTGTGTGTGTGTGAGACAGGGCATATATGGAGGTCAGAAGACAACCTGTAGGAGTCACTTCTCTCCTTCTATCACATGACACCTGGGGTGTGAACTCTGACATCAAGGACCTTTGCCTGACGAGTCATCTCACTCACTTTTAAGGCAGTGGCTCCTCCTCAACCTGAGGTTCATATTTTTCTCAACTAGTTTGGAAGCCATCGAGCCCCATCAATCCTCCTGTCTCTGGATACCCAGCTTCTCAGGTGCGTTCTGGGATCCAAACTCCAGTCCTCATGACAGATCAGCAAGGATTCTTAGTCACTGTCAGCTCTCCAGCCCATGATCTTGAGAGGACTACAGACCTTCCACCCTTGGTTCATAAAAAATCTCTTCTTATAAATTAATATTCTGGTTATATCTTTGGAAATTCGTAATTATTCGACTTCATATCTCCACCCTCTGCTTTTTTCATTTGTAATTAACATACTCTCTTCCCTAAGATGTCACCTGGACTTAGATGTTACTTACCCCGAGTTAACCTTTAATGGTTGGTTTCTGAAGGAGCTGACTTAGCTGCACTATGGTATGGGCCCCGTGCAATGAACTTAAGCAGGATGGACCACCTTCTCAGGGGACTCCTGCTCTCTGTGGGGCCTAGAGTAGTGCCAGCCACTGGACACCTTGAGCAATTTGTTCTGTGCACATAGAGGGAAGCCTGTGGGCACTGCCCTGTCCATGGTCTCCCAAACACTAAACATCAAATCTCATAACTCTTTTCTCATACAATTAACTAATTTGATTAAATTCTATGTGTTAAAAATTCCCAAGAAATCTCCAGTCCACTACCCATTAAACAAGCATGTGCATTTTAATGGAGTTTAATACTTCTGAATGGCTGGATTTCCCCACTTGTATCTAGTGATGGGCACGGTACAAATGTTGAGAAGTTCTCTTCACACTGATTTCTGAATCAAGAACTCTCAATCATTTTCCTCATTAGAACATTATTTGCTTTCTCTTCCACAACCACAAGCTTCGGAAAATATTTCCTGAAGCCATGCACACGTAATACAGAGATCCCGTCCTCAACAAGAACAGCTCAGTGCTCTCTCATCCATGAGCTCCCACCACAGACCTCAGGTCAGGGAGGGGAGTCTATGGGGACAGCAAAGCAAGAGGTGGAGAAAGGTAAGGATGTTGACCTAATTCCATCCCCTCTGGACTCTTTCATGGCTGTTGCTATTGGGCAGTTATTTGGTTTTCTTTCAATTCACCTAATTTCTAACATGTGTCTCTAAATGGCCAGAAGCTCAAATGAGCAAAGACCACACAGACATCTCAGATGCAATGCACAAGTCCACATGGGGGTTTTCACACTAAAATTATGCCCAGAGACCCAATGTGCAAGTCTGAAAACCTTCACCATATGCAAGATCCATTCCAGTGAAAAGCAAATGTTCATGAACATGTAAATGCTCCCAAACACAAGTGAGGCAATAAACATCAATTCAAAAAGCACACAAAACAAAACAAAAAAAAATCCCCACTGAAGGTGTATGATTCCTTTAATAGCACCAATTAGAGAGTTTTACATGAGATTGGACAGCATATTGGGGTTTTTGTTATTAATTAAATATATTAATCTTTTGGTTTAAAACTACTAAGAATAGCATAGAATAACCTCTTTCAGTTCACTGACTTTCTGAAAGTCAGTGCTGGTGGTGATAATTTTAGGTAAATAAAACCTTCATTGATCCTAAGAAATTGGACATTATTCTTTCCTAAAGCTTATTCACCCACTGCAGCTAAATTATGTGATTTAGTCTCTTCTCTTTCCGGATCCACATCTGTCTTCTCTTTATTTGATGGCATATTGTTAAATTTGACATTTAAATCACTCCGTAACTCAAAGGTGTATGAATGCCTTAATGCCTAACTCTAATAAATAAAAATGCATTTGCAATTTTCTAATAGAAGCTATATCTATGAGAAAAGAAACTGTGTGGGAAAAAAAATCTAGAAACACCCTTCCTTGGTGAAATGAAAAGTGGCGTGCCTGATACTAGACGCTTGAATATTGCTTCTTCTGATATTCATTCATGCTCTTGAATATTAGTCTATCTCACTTTCAAGTTGTTTTTCCTTAGCAGAAAATAAATATTTAATAAAGTTGATTGACGCTGGGACTGACTGGGAAATCACGCCAATAAATTTTGAAAAACTGGCTAACAGCAAAGAGAGCATTGAAAAGTGCAATGTCACTTCCTCATTGCAGAAATGAAAATATATTTTCAATTTTTCATGTCTTTAACCACATTTTCTTGAACTGAACAAATCTAAGGTATGTAGTTTAACAAAAGTAATTATAGTGTGGACATTTTGAGCGGCTTTGATGTTTGCAGTGAGAACTTGTCTCCTTACCACTCTCCTCCATCAAACTTCTTTTTTGCTTTGACCTTAAATGACCTGAAAGTTACTCAGGTAAAGTGACCTTGAAAACCAACCCAAGATAAGTAGCCCTTGTTCCCATGAGATTAATTTTTCATGTAAAATATAATTGGAGAATCACTCTTTCCAACAGACCCTAAAGACAACAAAGGACATCAGTACTGCACCCCTTGACCAGCCTCTTGAGGGGCTGTGCTTCTGTGAGTTACATAGTCACATCCAAGCAGCTTCTCAATTGCTGCTCAGTCAAGGAAATGGAGAGCAAATGCTTCATAGTCCTTGAAACATTATCTGTAGGTCACTGATGAACTTTATTAGAAGCTGTATATAAAGTACTGTGGGCATTATTCTGATTTCTCCAAAGGAGAAAATTAATAAGGTATATACAACACACAAGTGGTCTGTATAGATATATAGATTACATATAGGTATATATAACACACATGTTATTGACTCATACAATTGTGGAGACTAAGTCCAAGGTATCAGAGCTGATAGTGTGAGTTCCAACCCTAGCCCAAGTCTGAGTCTAAAGCCTCAGACTGATTGGTGCCCTCAGCCTAAAGACAGTCAAAGAGAAAGGATCCCCTCTCTTCGGCCTTTTATTGCATGAGGTTCCCCCATGAGAGCCTTCCTCTTCTGCCTCCTTCTTCTATCCTCCTCCTTTCTTGAGACAAGCTATCACTGTACAGCCCTGGCTGGACTGGAACTCAGAGAGATCTGCCTTCCTCTGCCTCCCAAATGCTGGCCTGTTGTGTGATGTTTTGATTGTGTTCTGACAAATAAAGCTTGCTTGGAGTCAGAGGGTGGAGTAGCCACTAGCTGACCATAGAGGTTTGGAGGACTGTAGACAGAGAGGAGACAGGAAGTGGTAAGGTGGGGCTGAGAGAGGATCTCCATCCTTTTGAACAGAGGAGCAGAAGAGATAGGAAGCAATTGTGCTGCTTCCTGTTCTCTGACCTTTCAGGTTTTTACCCCAATATTTGACTCCAGATTTTTTATTGATAAAGATTAATTAGACTGATGCTCCACTGGCATTTAAGGCATGCATCATGACGCCTGGTCAGAAAGGAACATCTGCTTGCTACCTTCAGTCAGCCAGTGCAGTGCCTCTCTCATTCTGACATACTATGGAACTTCACCCTCTGTCTGGCTCAGTGCCTGGCTGTATCATTGTCCTGAGTCCCTCAAAATATGTCATATGTTAAAGTTATGTGTTTTTCCTTATCCCTGACCAGCAGACTCCATGCTTATGGCTACTTTCAGTAGTAAGTTATTATCTCCTGTAATGTGGAGATGCATATAAAATACATAAATATATGTATCTATCCATTTGTAGGTGAGGGTGAGAGACACAGAAAAGATAAACTCTATCCTTAGTCCCTAATACCAGTTCAGTCACAGTGGGATTTTCCTCTTCTATTTATTGTAGTAACTCCAACACCTAGTCTAAGACACAGCATTCAGTAGGCACTTAATAAACATTCACTGAATAAATAAATGGATGAGTGAATAAAGAGTAGAATAAGTACTTATGAAACTGGAGAAAAAGGAAAGGAAAGAAAAAGACTTTGGGAAAACTGGCTGCTTTTTCCCTGAACTCTTTATAAACAAACCTTATCAGAGAATAGCTTTAAGATAGAAAAATTGGGAATCTACCTTGAACTCAATGTCAACTTTTGAATTATACAGACATTTCTTTATACCTCTCTTTCAAAATACTGCACCCCACTATAGGAGCTTTAACAACAAAATGAGATTTATGTGATTGTAAGTTTCCCTCAGAAAAAAATGCACATAAGCTAAAGAAATCATTCCAGTGGCTTTAGATTGCTTACGTGTGTGTGAGTCACACTCTTGACACCTTGCAGTGACTCATTATAAAACAGCAAACCATATCTTGCACACGAACAGCTCTTTCCTCTCAGAAACATGCTTTTTTGGAAAGAATTGGCAATATTACCACTTGCTCTGGAAGAAGCCTTGTGAGGTTCTGATAGCTGGTGGGATCTCAGACAGATTTGTTCTTCAATTTCCATACAAAGAGCCTTCTGAGGATGCCAAGCCCACTCTCAGAGTGGAGCAGTTATGTAATGCTTCATGTCTGCAACAGAAACTTACTGTTGTGTCATTCAGAAGAGCAGCACTCCTGTCCCACACAGCACCACACAGTCAACTCTTAACTGATATTAATTGTAGCTGACAGTTGATATAAGGGAAATGGCTGAAGAATTTCCCAGAAGTGATGTTTTCAATTGTCCATCTTTTTAAACAAGCAAAATACATAAAACCACTCAGCATTGAAGATTGAGTCTTCACAGATACACACACACACTCCATGTGCCAAGACAATATTTTTTCATTAATTCTTAGAAGGCTCTGGCAGACAGCCGTTGCTTCGCTGTTCAAGACGAGGAACTCAGACAGACAACCACTGCTGTGGGAGGCAGCTAGGACGGAGAGTGATGGGAGCCACCTGGAAATCTAGGCATCGTTTTCTGTTTCGTTGTTTGCTTGATTAGTCTGTTGGTTTGACTTTTGAGAGAGGCTCTTGCTTTATAGCCCAGGCTAGCCTCCTTATGATCATCCTACCTAAGAGATCCAAGTGCTAAGCTTAGACATGTGAACTATAGCACCTGGCTTACATTGTTTTTTTTTTTTCTTTTTTTAAGAAAGTGGAATATCTGATCCCTCATTTTGCACACCCCATCCCCATTAATGTCTAGAGTGACATGAGTAAAACTAGACTCAGTGAGCCACTCAAGTATCAAGGTTTATCTAAGTACGCTGTATCCAGTGAATAAATGGAAGAGCCAGAGGGGACCACACATGAATAAAACACTGGGGTGTTCTGAGAAAGGCTTGCTGCTCTCACTGTGATATAGATACTTGTGTATAGCCAAACGTAGAGATCGGCAATGCTTTTGAGGATCATGGGAAAGATGGAGGCCATTTTCCACAGCAGAGGAAGTGGTTTGAGAGCATCAAGTCCTCAGGGGATTCGCTGGAAGAACCAGACCCACACCTATCAGTCCTGAGAGACCCACTGTCACCAGACCCAAGCCGGGAGAGGCTGTGTGTTGCTCTGCATGACTTATTCAGTTCAGGAGCTGAATGCAACAGGAGAGGAAATCCTCATGACTTTTCTTTCAGAACTGAAGATCTGGTAGAGGCATACACTGTTGCTAAGATTTCTCTAATACCATGAGAATTATGGGCTTGAGAGCTGGTCATGAGACAGAAGCATCCAGCTGATCACCTCTGTGCTGTGGAATAGAAAATTTGTTTAACTATGTAAAGATGTGTTGCATTTGTTTGTGTTGCAGAATACTTGTTTAACTATGCAAAGATGTATTGCATTTCTTTATGCTGCATTTGTTTAACTATGTAAAGATGTGTTGCATTTCTTTATGCTTCATTTGTTTAATTTTGTAAAGGTGTGTTCCTTTTGTTTACACTGCATATGTTTAACTATGTAAAGATGTGTTGCATTTCTTTATGCTGCATTTGTTTAACTATGTAAAGAGGTATTGCTGTTTCACCTTGCCTGCCTAAGATTGGTCTAATAAAAAGTTGAACGGTCAATATCTGGGTAGAGGAGGGATAGGCGGGGCTGGTGGGCAGAGAGAAAAGGGGAGCCAGCCAGCCAGCTGGGGGCCAGCCAGACATGGAGGAAGCAGGAAAGCAGGAAGGACAGTACACAGATGAGGTAAATGAGCCTTGGGGCAGTATGTAGATTAATAGAAATGGGTTAATTTACATTTAATAAAAAAGCTAACTAGAAACGAGCCCAAGCTAAGTCTAACCATTCATAATTAATAATAAGTCTCCGTGTCATGATTTGGGGGCTAGTGGTCCAAGAAAGCCTGCTATACCTTTGATCTCTGATACGTGAGAGTTCCTTGTCTGACTTTCATTGAATATCAAAAGCAGTATAGCATGGCTGGTATGCATCCAAATGGTATGAGTGTGTCATGGTGCCAGGGAACCCATATTAATGCAGGGAAGAAGGCAGGCATCATAGGCTTTTCTCACCAACCCCATTGCTTTGAACTTCTCCTACCCACTGCCAGTGGGGCAAAGAGCACTTTCTTAGCATTCCACAGTGCTAGTTGCTCACAGTGAGCTATTTGCTGTATTCCATTGCTTCCTCTCAGCCCATGTGCCACTTCCAGTGTGGGTAAGCACTTAGGGCTTTGAATGAGAATGGAGACATTTGCTATTTAAAGTAGTCTTCTTTCAATTAGAATTTTTTTATGCTCCAGTCTCCCAGTTTATGAATCCTTGTGATGGATATAGCTTCTTTTCGATAATTCCTTGGGATGAGTGAATACCCCCAGTGTTTACTTAGCAAGGATGTCAATGAATTATAAATGGAAGCGACTCGTTCCAATGGACAAGCACTCTAATTAATAAAGCCAGTTCGCTACAGCCTTATAAATGCATGAGCAGCACTAGGGCTTTGCACAAACGTAACCGATGCAGGTAACAGATTTTAACAGTATTACTGGGAAAAGAAAAGGCAAGTGAGGTGAGTTGGGCGGACCCAGAACATCCCTTTTTGCTTTCTAAATGCCTCTTGTGCTTCCCTACCACAAAGACACAGATGGGACCAGCTCAATGCACTTATATGAATAAATCTTTCTCTGCATTTGGTAGTTTAACCCCTAGCATTCACTGACAATCTCTTGGTGGAATATTTTCCCTGGGCATGCTTCTAGATGGCAAATATTCTTAAGCTATAAACAGAGTTAATAGGCAACCGATATACATCCCTTGCATGCCTTTGATAAAAGATCCAAATATTTCAATAGTTTGGTAGATCACAGCTGTTTACAACCCCTTTGGACCACATGCTTTGGATAAGGCATGTATTGCCACTATGCAAAAATTAAGACAGTGATTCAGATCTCACATGGTGTTTCAGATCCAGCTCCATACATCAGCCCAGCCTCTGCTTTCATCAGGCGTTTCCCGTGTTTTGCTGGATATCAATATTCGGCATATTTCCTTCTCTGTGTCTGTCTCTGCTTTGCCTCAGACAAGCCATTCATGCTTACATTTCACCTATAATTGTGCTGGGAACACCACAGCAACTTCCCTCCCTGTTCTGTTCTTGGAGAAAGAAGGCCACAAAACCTAACTCCCGGCGTGGCAAGAGCAGGATCAAAGGTAGAGTCCCCATCAGGGTTAGGGATTTTATTTTAATGATTTACACTGAGCATAACCCTGTTAGTGGGTGCTTTAGAGCCTTCCAACACTTACTACCTATTCAAGTTCATAGCACTCATTCTTGGATGAGTATAATAAATTCACCTGATTCAAGCAGAGCATAGAGTGTATCTCAGTTCTATAAATGGCCCCAGATTTCTATTTCCCTGTCTACACACACTGCAGAATTTACTTCTTTTGAACATAGTCAAGACTGCAAATATGCTGAAATGCCATTCCCAGTATGTATATACATCATATAGCAAATAGGATAAGTTCACAGATAACCAATAAGGATACTAACTCTGTTGACCTTAAGTCAATCAAAAGATTATTATGGGTGGTTCTGGTCTCATCTCTCATCAGGAGACTGATTTTAAAAAAGAATCAAAAGGTTTGAGCCTCAAAGAGAATGAGGAAGCGAGGTGCCTGGATATGGAGAGGGCCGCTGAGGCAACCCCCGAGAGCTGAGGGGCCTAGTTCTATAACTGCACAGGACAACACTGAAACCAGTCAGCCTGGGAGGGGATCACAAGCCTCAGATGTCCCAGGTTGAGCCAACCCCAGTCTCTCTCACCTTCTTGGGAACTGGAGAAGGGGCCCAATTAATGTTAGACCCTGAAATTGTGGTGTTTAAGTATTCAGTTTGTGGCAGTTCGTTACCAGGCAGTAGGTAACTAATACTAGACCTCTGGATAATTCAGAGGTTGACTACAGGAAATTTACACATGAACATGGTGAAAGGATTCATAGAGAATGCATCTGGCAAGCCATAATCTGCCAAATTATAGATGATCTCACAGATGGAACTCTCTAATTGATACCAGCATTGTAATCTAATTACAGAAACAGGATTAAGCTTGATCCATCAAGTACTTGAGATACGCAGCATGTCAGTGAGTAGCCTAAACTATTTGGAGTTTCAGTAGTGAAAAGACAAACTGAAGACTGGACAGACCCATGGGATATTAAAGACTGTGTAACTATTAAAAAACGTTTGGTATGAACTTGGGTGGACTGTATCTGGAAAGGCAGGTGTAGAGGAGTAATTTCACCATCCTTTTCTTGTCAGTCACCGAGCCCACACTGATCCGGTGTTGAGCATCCTCTGAGAAGGCTAACCTGAATCTGACTTGAAGCCTTGCCACATGACGTTGTCCAGTCACAGTCATCCCAGGGAACCACAGGAGGGGAGCTGAGCTATGAATTCAGAACACTGGAGACACATCCCTAGCCTTCCGTACTCTAAGCTGTTCTACTGTTTGGAAACGTGACTCTCCCCTCAGGATCAGTGACTCTGTTCCCTTCCTTCCACCCATGGCTCTGGAGGAGGCCTGCTCTAGAGAGGCTCCAATAGATGGTGTTTGGACTTCCATGGATGCCTTGGTATGATCACAAGTTGACCATGCACAAGTTTCATGTTCTCTCAGTGACTTAGAAGTATACAGGCGCTTAAAGACTTCTCCAAGAGCCCATTGGTACTGTAAGTAGGGAGATTACACCTCCGTGGCTCATGAAACCATGACTGTGCAGGGTACATCTGATGTTGTGATCATCCTAGTTGGGAATATTACTGCTCTCTTCAAGGCTCTGCTGTACTTCCAGACTCTGGTGGCACAGTCCGTTGGGTGAGCTGTGAAGTCCTTTCTCCTTTGCTTCTGGTGATGTGGAAAGCCCTATGCATCTGCACTTCCCCACAAGAACACAGCAGAGCCAGAATCTGCCCGACTCAAAGGAGCATGAGCTTTCTCCAAGACTCAAGATGATGTCTGATGCTGATGGTGGATCTTGGGCATTGATGAGCCAAGCCAAGGCAAGCCACAGGGGACTAAGCCACAGATGCTAAGTAGGAGCGAGCTATGATGAAATCTTAGCAAAGAACATTCCAGGAAGAGATACAAAGCATGTCTACTCTGGATAATTCCCAAGATAATCTCCTCAAGAGCCAGAAGGAAGGCCAATGTGGCTACAGCAGAGTGAAGGAAGTGGGTAGGTAGAGATGAGGATGGAAGGTCAGCCATTTGCCCAGTCTGAGTGCATGACTAGAGGGCTGGTGGGAGATGCAGAGACAGAATTCTATTGTTGTGGATGGTGACCTTTCCCAAGAATGTCAGCACTAAAGTGATAAGAAACTGTCCTACTCGGTCCCCCTGCCCCAGCCTAGCATGGACCAACCTCTCTATAAATGTTTGCTGGTGACTAAATGACATAAGGATGACAGGAATCCCAAAGGAGTTTTTAATTCATTCAACCTGAAATGGACATTAGAACTGCAGTGGACATGAGCTCTGAAATGTGCCGAGTCCCTCCTGTGAATTCAGCATGCGATAACCATTTCCCATATACAGACAGTCCCCGACTTAAAATGACTCAACTTGAGGTTTTTAAATTTCACACTGGTTCAGAGGTGGCACACATTCAGTAGAAACTATACAAGGAAAGTGAATTTTTCATTTTTGTCAGTTAATGATATAAAGTCCTGTATTATATCGTAATACCTAACCAACAAGAATAGGGATTGAAAGCCTGTACATAGCAGGTTAGGCCAAGCTATAGGATCTGATCGGATAAAATGCATCTTAGACTTTTTTATTACATTTTTTTTTCAGAGGCCAGCAAGGGGCATGCACATCAAGAGCGTGTGTGCTGTCAGAGTTGGTGTTCTCTTTCTACTATGAGTCCTGAGACTCAAACTCAGGCCATCAGACTTAGTAGCAAGCCCTTACCGGCCTTAAAATACATTTTAACTTACAATAGTTTGAAGTTACAATAGTTTGAGTGTAACTTAACCCCACTATAATCTGAGGAGCATTTGTTTTAACTAGTTTACCTGCTGACAACGATACTTTATTATTCCAATTAACAAACAAACGAAAGAGCTAAGACACAGAGGCCAAGTTTTATAGCACCACATAGCACTGGATAAGAGTTTACGCCACTCTAACCCTCTCTCCTACTACAATCTCTCTAGGGACCCTACAAACAGTAAGTATCCCAGCACCAAACTACGGAATATGGTTGGAAGAGGAGATGATGAAGGAGGTCATCTGAGTGGAGATATGGATCTACCCAAGAAAGAGTAGATTAAAAAAAAAAAAAGGAGGAGGAGGAGGAGGAGGAGGAGGAGGAGGAGGAGGAGGAGAAGAAGAAGAAGAAGAAGAAGAAGAAGAAGAAGAAGAAGAAGAAGAAGAAGAAGAA
>CABHPP010042763.1:0-26227 GCA_902168425.1 Peromyscus attwateri | reverse complement strand
AAGAAGAAGAAGAAGAAGAAGAAGAAGAAGAAGAAGAAGAAGAAGAAAAGAAAAGAAAAGAAAGGAAAGGAAAAGAAAAGAAAAGAAAAGAAAAGTGGCAAGAAGCAAAGATGCAGAACAGAGATGTAGGCATAAACAGAAGCATCTGAGGGCATGGATGCTGAGCATCCCCAAGGCAGGAGAGGACCTCAGCCCAGCTTGCGTTGGTAAGCATTGTTCATGAATCTAGTTTAATGAACAAGCAGTTGCTTTATTTATCCTATTTTCAAGAGGAAAGGAATGAGCTTCTGCAAGTTTCAATAACTTGACCAAAGCCAGATGGCGAGTGACCAGCTGAGCTAGATTTCAAGCCCTTGGGGAGTCTATTCCTGGCCCGGCTGAAGGAAACTGGAATGGTTTATTTTTCATAGGAAATTAGAGACACTAGAAACATTAATTTTTATTTTAAAAAATCCTGGCCCAGACCAAGAATATGAGTGTCCCATCTTTTCCAGGGGTAATGATAATAGGAGCTGGCTTAGGCCCATCTGGAGAATTCAGAAACTGGCTCAAATCCCTCAGACCTCTTCCGACTTGGACAGAGATTTTGGGTCCATTGTAATTTCTTAAGAGGTTCTGTCTGTCACAGTGACAGAGTGGCCTCTCTTGGTCGAAGGCAGGGGGTGGGGGCTTTGGCAGCTGGTCCTTTCCTGTCAGAAGCATGCTGGGAGTTAGCCTCCTGGTGCTGATGTGGACTTCACTGCTCCCAGGGGTCCCCTCTCCCAGTCCCCTACATTGCTGACCACACGTGACTAGGAGAAAGCATGCCAGCCAGGTCTGCCTTCCAACTCTGATGCTTTCAATTCACTGGGCACAAACCACTGGTGTGTGTGTGTGTGTGTGTGTGTGTGTGTGTGTGTGTGTGTGTGTGTAACCAGTCAGAGACTCTCCCACATCCACATCCTTTCTTTCACTATCTATAAAGCTCTGAGGACCTTGACATGGATCTGTCAGCCTCAGATTGTAAGTTGACCTAAACAACATCTGATTTCAAAAACCACCTTCTTTCCTTTCTTTCCTTTCAACCTTAACTCACAACCTTCAGCCCCAGAGAGTCCCATTAACCTCTCCACACTGGTGAGTGGTTTTCCACAATGCAAGCCGATCTTGTGTAGATTTTGGCCCTTTAGACGTGCATGGATGTGTCTCATTCATATTGTACAGAGAGCATATATTCATATGCCCACAAAAGACTTCTGCTTAACAAATGCCAATTTTCCATTGGTGGTTTATTTCTTGAGGACTTAAGTACCTGTGTGACTTGGATTCCCCTACCGTGTTGGCTTGCCGCTGACTCGAAGTGGAATATCTGAGCTTGGGAAGACCCACTGCGCATATTCTACAATGAAAGAGATATGAGAAGAGAGGGGAACTCCCAACCCAATGCTCACCCACATCTCTGAATAGCTCTTCAGGGACTGCAGAGCAGGGGTGTGTGTGGAGGGTCAAATTCCCAGTTAGGATTCTTCGGATCGCTAGGCTGAATAGCTAGAAAGTTACAATCAGTTTTATAAGTGCATTGCTTGATCGCATTTGCAAACGTATGCATTTCAAGTGGCAACAAAGGAAGATGTTCTGTTTTAAAAAACAAAAGTGGGAGCTGGGAAGCTGCTCTTCCAAAGGTCCGGAGTTCAATTCTCAGCAATCACATGGTGGCTCACAACCATCCATAATGAGATCTGGTGCCCTCTTCTGGCCTGCAAGCATACGTGCAGACAAAACATTGTATACATAATAAAATCTTCAAAAAAAACAAAAAACAAAAAAACAAAACAAACAAACAAAAAAAAAAAAAGCAAAATCACAGGGAAGGTGTTGATCCCGCACCTATGCTTGCCAGAAGAGGACCAGTCTGGGGAAATCCTCACTGAGACTGTAGAGCTTCTGCATGCCCAAATGATCAAAACACCAAGAAGCATTTTCCCATTTGACCAAATTCAGAAAAATGTCTTACCAATTAATGGTGTGCATGTAATTGACATTGTTTGGTCAACTATGGTTTACACCCCAAAGAACACTCTTCACAAACATCCCTTCCGCAAGAAACACTGTATCTTCCCTTTCCTTTCTTCACTTGCCCTTCCTTGGAAATGGCTGCATAAGACTCTCAAATGAGCCTTAATTGCAGGAGTTGTGTTACAGATGTATCAGCTGGGGCTAGGCACCCCCACAGTGGACTGTTCTATGCATTTTCACCAGCTGAACTTTCTAAAGTGGTCTCCATCTACTGCAAAAGAGAAAAAAGAAACCTCTCTCTGATGAGGGTCGAGAGCTACCTTGCCTACGTGTATAAGCTTTTAGATGCAGAGAGGAACTGCACTGGTTTAGGAAAGTGGCGATACTCAGTTCTCCTGCAGGGTCTGTGACCTCAGCAGTCACCATTAGTTGGCTAATTTTACATCACCAGGCAAGAAATCCCTCCTACTGAGTGGACCTTAAGTCCAATTAGAAAGCTATTGCTTATTCTCAATATATAAGTGCGATGATTTTGCACCTCTCAGGGTACGTTGCTGTGCAGGTCTTTGTTGTGGTTCATAAGCATCACAGCTGGATGGGACTATTGATTGCTTCCCCCCTTTGGCAGCTTACATAGCACCTTCCAGTACTCAGAGAGATAGTCCTCGAGGAGGTTTCCAAGTCAGTTCCAGCTCGATTCCTCCAAACGTGGTGTTTCCAGCAATAAGTACTTCAAGTACTGGGAGGCAGCTGAGGGCAACAGTAATAGCCTACATTGTTTTGGGAGTCTGTTGGACTCCCCTGACCAACAACTCAAGGAGATGTCTCTCATGCCTGACACTGGAGTTTGTGTTAGATTGTCTATAATTCTTGGGGAGAGCATTATCACCCCAAGTGGCATATCTTCATTAAAATATTGTCAAATGATAGGGACCCGGTTGAGGGGTAGTAGAGTCTTGGGGCATAATAGGAAGTCCTTGAGTTATTGGGGGCATATCTTCAGAGGCATTTTAGGGTATACTTTTAAATACACACTGCCCCAATAACTTACTCCTGTGTCCTCATAAGGATGAACCACCCCAAAGCCTTCAATGAGACCTGAGACTCATAATAACATATTTTCTAAATAGTTTGATGAGCACAATAGGCCTCACCACTCTACCCACGTATGGCACCAACCAGACTTGACAGCTACGACAGTTCCCACCATCTAGGTATAACCAGCCCCTAACTGGCTGGTAGCAGGTTTGCTGAATCAGTTGGTCACACCTGCTGCAGTATTACAGGAGCACAGATTCCATTATTACCACACACCTGCCCTGTGCTTCCTTCAGGAAGGCAGGGGCTTGAAGGCCGGTCTCCACATAAAGATATGGTCATCTGGGCAGGCAGCTGCAAACTCACTCCCGTATACCTTCTGGGACACGAGGTAGAGTGACTGGAAACTTTCTTCAGCTTCCAAAGTGGAGCACAGAAACTTTTTTGGAAAAGAAAGAGATAAAACGAGGCTGGAGAGATGGCTCAGCAGGTGAGAGCACTGGCTGCTCCTCCAGAGGTCCTGCATTCAATTCCTAGCACTCACACAGGGGCTCACAACTGCCTATAATGGAATCTATGCCATCTTCTGGTGTGCAGACTCACATGCAGACAAAACTCTCATATACATAAAATACACAAATAAATAAATCTTTAAAAGAAAGAAGTAAAACTAAAAATAGTAGCCTCATCAGTTTGGTAGGGGTGTGTGGAAGGAACTAGAGGGAGGGGACTTAGGAGGGGCTGAAAAGAGGGAGGGGAAGGGGTAAAGTGATATAATTATATTTTAATTTAAAATGTATTTGTCTTAGTGTTCTGTTGCTGTAAAGAGACACCATGAACATGGTAACTCATATAAAAGAAAGCATTTAATTGGGGCTTGCTTACAGTTTCAGAGGTTTAGCCCATTAGCAGGCAGGGATCATGGCAGGATGCAGGCAGACATGGTGCTGGAGAAGTAGCTGAGAGTTCTACATCCAGATCCTCAGGCACCGGGAAGAGAGAGAGAGAAAGACTGGGCCTGGTTTGAACTTCTGAAACCTTAAAGCTCACCCTCAGTGACACACTTCCTCCGTAAGGTCACATCCACCTCCTAATCCTTCTAAGTAGTGCCACTCCCTGGTAACTAAACTCTTAAATATATGAGCCTATGGGGGCCATTCTTATTCAAACCACCACTGTATTAAAAATAAAGAAATCAGGAAATTAATGAAATAAAATAAAAATAGCAGCCTACCCCATCCTCCAAACTGTGCCCACACAAAACAATCCCTTACTTCCCCTAATCTATCTTAAGTAAGCTTCCCCATGCCATTTCTTATCCCATATCGGAAGCTGTTCTTGGTGCCAGTTCTCAAACGCCGCCTTGTATTGGTTCACAAGCGAGTGTGCATTATTTCTTCTGAGTATTCTTTTTGTGTGTGTGAGGTATTTATCCCTCTCCTCAACCTTTACAGATTCATAATACAGCTAGGAAGGGGTCTTTGCACATGTTTAAGGACACACTGTGAAGGCACAACACAGGCACACGGTGCAGCAATCGGGTCACATGATTCTTATGCCCATCACTGCGTTTCTTTGTGTGGGGGACAGTCAGAATTTTCCACATACACTTGCTGGGTGTGGGTGTGTTTTGAGTATCATCCAGGTCCCGCTGTGATCAGTGCCCGAGCCTCCAGGGTAGTGACATCAAAAGAGGTGGCAAAATCTTTAGGCAGTGGAGTCCCTTGGGGAGAGTCCACACCCTCAGAAGGGGACGTCAATCTGCTTGTCCAACTTCCTTTTGAAAATTTAAGTTCTTACATACAAAAATGCTCCCACCATGACCTGCTGCCATCCTCTGTCTTCATTGGAGGCCATGTTGGTGGAGCTCACCGTGACTTTCAGATGTTGTGACTGTGAGCTAAATAAACCTTTCTACTTTACAACTTAGCTGTCTCTGGTGTTTTGTAGTAGCAACAAGACCCTGACTACAACATGTCATTGTTACCAACCATTAGTCAATGTGTTGTAGTACAGGGTGCTAAAAGTTATTGTGTATCCAAGTGCACCCTCTACTGGCTCACAGTCTTCTCTCCAACCCCCTCTTAGTACTGTTTGAGTATAGAAGCCATGGCTTATAGTTAACTAGATTCCCTGTCCCTGCTTCCTTCCATATCTAACCTCATAACAGCAAAAACAAAACAAAACAAACAAACAAACAAACAAAAAACAACAAAAAAACTTGTCCATAGATATTATACCAAATTATAATTCTTTAATGAAATCTACAACATACCTTATGTTATTTTGTTACCAGTGGTCTGGGTCTGGGGCAGATATTTCCAAGTTTTTGGCCTCCTATCCGAATAATTGAAAATAAGGGCTCACAAGGAATTACAAAGGAAGTAAGATAATTTTGTTTGGAGCAAAGCAATAGTACAGATTAAAGAGGGACACGTTGTCAGGATTGACTATTGACTATATCAGTAAACATGCTCAAATCCCCTGATTATTGTTTGGGACCTCCTTTTATGGTGGATGAGAAGGAGGGCTGGTTTCTAAAGGGGCATAGTTCTGGTATTTTGATGGATAGGTTTGGTCATGTATTTATTTTTCCTATTGAACATGTCCCTTCCCATAATGCATCTGAGTTTAATCATATGCACACCCAGTTATGCAAAGGTATAAAATGGTGAGTAGGGGATTCTTCCTAAAAACAAACTTGAAGAGGACAGTGTGCCTCACTGCAAATACACCCCAAGTCAGTTCCAGCTGGACCAGTTAATCTAGTCTGTGTACCTGGACACATTAGCAATACAAACTGCCTAAATTGGATTGTTACTAGGGGCAGAGAAAGATACTATTGTCCTAAGGTGGGGAGTACGTGTAGCCCAATGCAGGTGAGGGTTTAAGGAGAGTCTGAGGATGCTGGCACATTGCTTGGAGAGGGATATATGTGCACAATGCATGAAGGGGAAGGCACTAGGCTGCCAAGTTCATTTTTACAAGAGGAATGTTTGCCTAACCCCAAGCCAAATGGGATTGTAGGATGAACTGCTCCTATGCTTGCCTGCCGCTGTTTAATTACAAAAATACAGCTATGTTTCTATGAAATGTGTGCTCACTCCATTTTTTGTTATTGCTAAACGTTCAGTCTGATGGATTCTGATCATCACAATCCCACCTCTGGCATCTCTGGTATTTCCTCGAAGAGTGATGGATTTTCAAGGTCCAATGCATGACATTTATTTATTTTAATCTTTGCATTGCAACCTTGTCACATAATTCTGCTTTTCTTAAAATACACACTCTTTGCATGGATTCTGATTTTGACCTTTAGCTCACGTTTGATGAGAGGGTTTTCTTCTTTTTTTTTTAATTTTTATTCTGCTGAAATCATAAAAGGTATCAAAATATCTCAATGAGAACTTTTTTTTCCTTTGGTTTTTTTAGATAGGATTTCTTCTGTATAGCTTTGGAACCTGTCCTGGATTTCGCTCTGTACACCAGGCTGGCCTTGAACTCACAGAGATCCACCTACCTCTGCCTCCTGAGTGCTGGGATTGAAGGCGTGCACCACCACAACCTGGCTCATGACATTTATTTATTTTAATCTGTTAGTTAATTCTGCTTTTCCTAAAATATACACTTTTTGCATGGACTCTAATTTTGACCTTTAGCTCACGTTTGATGAGAGGGTTTGTTTTTTTTTTTGTAATTTTTATTCTGAAATCATAAAAGGTATTAAAACATCTCAATAAGAACTTTCCCTGAATGCGTGTTTGCCTCTAACCTATCCCGGGGATTTTTTTCACTGATAAGCTGCCATTTGGATAGAATTCAGTCAGTATGGATATCATTGGACAGAAAATGGCACTTTCAATAGGCTCAGTTGTCAGTTCAGCTTACAACTCCCCCAGTGTCTCTTATTTTGATCGTTAATGAGCCTACAATTAACACAAATTACAACTAAAGTTTACTTTTAGCTCTTAGTCATTCTAAAGTATGGCATTGGTTTTTATGTTTGTTTGTTTTTTTGTTTTTTTACAGATATTCATAACAAGACTTTTATTTTTGATTTTGGCTTGTTCCCACCACTGTTGCAGAATATTGTTTCAAGGTGAATTGCTTTTGTTTATGTTGCATTTGTTTAATGCTGTGAAGCTGTGTTACTGTGCCTGTCTAAAACACCTGATGGTCTAATGAAGAGCTGAACAGCCAGTAACAAGGCAGGAGAAAGGATAGGCGGGGCTAGCAGGCAGAGAGAATAAATAGAAGGCGAAATCTAGGAGAAGAGAGAAGTAGCCAGAGAAGGAGGAGAACTCCAGGGGCCAGCCACCCAGCCACCCAGCCACTCAGCTACACAGCAAGCCACGGAGTAAGAGTAAGATTTACAGAAGAAAGAGAACAGGAAAAGCCCAGAGGTAAAAGGTAGTTGGGATAATTTAAGTTAGAAAAGCTGGCTAGAAAGTAAGCTAAGTTAAGACTGGACATTTATAATTAAGAATAAGCCTCTGTGTGTGATTTATTTGGGAATTGGGTGGTGGGCCCCCCAAAAAGAGCCAAAAAACAACCAACAACACCCCACCCCCAGGGTACTAATATTATTTAGAAGTTGGATATATATTCAATAAAAGGAGAAATAAAAAGATGTACTACAGTTTTGTATCTGTGGGTTTGTTGTTTTTCTAGTTGCTATTGGATCACCCAAACCCCATGGCTTTAAAAGAATGCCAATACTCTAAAAACCAATTCTGAACCAGGAATAGAAGCAGGAAAAAGCTTTGAAGTTTGATATTTCTTTTTCACATTAACTAATGTGATCTGTGTTAGACAATGTATAGATGTATAATTTAGGGGCATAAATACCCATCAATTTCAGAGAGCTTAAAGAGACAGCCATTTATAATCTTACAAAGTTTAATTTGACATATTTTAAATAAAGAAAAGGGGAATGGGAAAAATAAAATCAGACTTAAACATGGAGAGAGGATTAGACACTAAATGGCTTTCAAACGGATTGCTCTGGGACATCAGAGGAGTCATAGTGAACAGAGCTGCAAGAGGAAGTACCGTGAATCTCCCAAACACCACGTGCTACATGGCAAATCCAGCTGCAGATACATAAGTGGTAATACTTCACCCACTTTTTCCACCTCCACACCAAGGATATTCAAGTGCCAACCCTAAGACAAAACTACTCTAAGCTCTCGAGGAAAGCAAAGGAAGACACGAAACTGGCCTTCCTTACGTCATTTGACCTCCTGGGATGCGGAATCACCTTTCAGCATAGACCTGGAATTTCAGCTCAAAATCCTCAGATTTCTGTGATCTGAAGATTTCCTTATTTTTAATTCTAGCTTCCATGAGCGATTTCACTACCAGCCTGGTGGGAAATCCTACACTTGCATTCTCTGCCTGCAACATTTCAGGGCCTGGGTACCATAATCGTCCCAAGGTCCTTTGTTATCCTGTAGCTGATTTCAGACATGGGGTTTGCACACAAAAATGTTCATGAGCACACATTATACACAAAGAATCCCTGTTGTGTCACGCCTTGGTGGCTGCTAATGTGTCTCCCCTGCCCTTTCTCATTGCCTAGGTCTTTGAAATCAAGGCAAAGCATGGGATTTCACGTGGTGGATGTAAATGGCAGTCATGCATAGTGCCCATCCTGGGACTACCATGTTGCTGGAGCAGCTGAGAGTGGTGGGGTCACTTACCACCACAGGGCACTCAAGCACAGCCTGGAGAGCCACACGTGCCAATCTAGCTGGTAATTACTGGAGTCATTTTCTCCAGTCTGGGAGTGAAGTGGTCACAGGAGACACATTCTGGGGGAGAAAGGAAAAGCTTGTTCAGAGGCATGGGTTTTAATCAGGGGACAGTAGACAAGCATTTTAGAAAGTCTCCCCTTGCCTCACAGTGATGAAGAATAAATGACCCACCAGCAAATGACTCCCCATCCTCCTGCTGCAGCTCCCTGGAAATACACACAGTGCTTCTGCCCGGATTTCAAAGATGGTCTGGGCCTCGCCGTGGTCATTAGTGCTGTAGGAAAAACAGCAGTCGATCAATAGACCGACTCTGGGGAAGAGCTTCAGGGCATCATTGCTCTCAACCACAGTTACAATGCAGAAGGGAAAGGCAGATATTTATGGGGCTCTCCTCTAACAGGAGACCAGAGAGTGTGGTGGAGAAGGTTAAGGGATTCGGGCTTCCCAGGGGGAACGAGCCAGTCCATAACACAAGGCCTTCCTCACTTGTCTCTTCCTAAGCTGGCCTTCCCCTAACAGGCCACTGCGATCCATCTGACCCTGCTCCTTGGGGAGTGACTCCACCATTCCATGGAGAATATTGACAGGCTACAGCACACTACCACTTTCCAGGAAGACATGAGGATAGCCTCGTGCTGGATTCTCTTCCAGGCAAAGGGAATATTCTTCCAAAATGAACCTTCAAACTCTGTGCTCAGGCTCTGGGTAGATGGTGTCTGTATATAAAGGCATTGCTGGGAGATGGAAGGTTAAGAAGCCCATTGGTAGATTAAACCTTGCATCTCTGATTCCATCTGTGGGTTCAGAGAGTTCTTTCACTGTGGGTAATAACTTGTCCTTCGTGACATCAGGGAATATTGTTAGTGACTCGCTGGCCCTGAGCACACTCTGAGACCTCTGCTGAGACAGGCAGGCACTGGGGTGTTTTTAACCCACACTGAAGAAGGTGCCCAGAGGAGCTCATAGACACTGCAGGCTCTGTCTGCTTCCAATGCTGGCCCAGAAGACGAGAAAAGTCTTTAAAAACAAATTTAAAAATTCAACAGTGTGATTCCACTCAATGTGAAATCCACTAATCACCCTTTCGGAAAGCTCCAAACCCACCAGGCCTACAAAATATTAACTTAGCATTTGAACTTTCATTTAGCACATGGCTCAGATTCTTATTAGCATTTATGACCGTGAAGTGGATTTAATTCTGTTCTATTCATAAGAAAGAGGACATAATTTGACGGTTTTCTTTGCTACTAGAATTATTAATGGCCAATCGCTAGTAGGCGTAGAAGTGGGATACAGAAGGAGGAGGGCAGGATTTTTTTCCAGGGCTAATTATCATGTCAGAGTCACTGTTCACAGCACACAATGCCTCTGTCAGCATAGACTGTGGCCAGATGTGACACACCTGTAGCCCCTTGATCACCACTACACGGCCATGTGCCAAAGAAACAGGCTTTTTCTAAAAACTACATTATTTATAGAAAATTGAAAATAAATAGAAATTTAGCGACTTTAATTATACCAGAAAGGATGTCAGAAATCCAGTTTATTCCAAACATGGATTTTTTTTCAGAGTATAATTTCCAAAAACAATTTATAAGGAGGAAAAAAAATCTGTGTGGGTTTGTAAGTGTAGAGGGTCCAGTCCAAGGCTGGTTAAATCCATTTCTTTGAACCTGAGGTAAAGAAGAAAATTGTAGAAGTGGGAGTGGGTGGCAGATGCTGTGAACCTGGCAGTAGTCAGAAAATAAAGAGACAGACAGAAAGGAGGCAGGGACAATACACCCTTCAAAGGCACGCCAACAATGATCTACTTCCATAGAGCAGGCCCCATTTCCCCCCCACCTCCACATGAAAACATCAAACTGTAAATCCACGAGTGGCTCAGTCCATTCTGGAAGGATGGTCGTCATTACTCGTCATTTTATAATGGGAATATAAAAATCAATTTTTAAACTTTATGGAAGTATAGTTGGCATAAAATGAACTGCATATGTGCTATATAATGTTTGATAAACCTAACCTAATGTATAAACCTGTAAAATCACTCACACAACTAATATTATCAGTGCTTACCTGACCCCCCAGGATCTTCTCAGTCAAATAATTCTACATACTAACTTGGTTGGACCAGAAGATCAACGTTATTCTGGATGCTGCTTTTGGAAGTATTTTTCTTGAGGGAAATGGATGTTTAGATGAATAGAAGTTTAGATGACGTCAGCCTTACTGGGACCTCTATACAGTGGCAGGACCACATCCAATAAGTAGAAAGTTTAAGAGAATAAAGAGTGGCCTCTGCTGGGACAGAAGGAAATCTGTTAGCACGGTGTCATGAACTCTTCCCGGGGCCCCAGTCTGGCTGCCTATGCACTGGATTTTGTTCCCATCGACCCTAAGTCATGTGAGCCAACCCAGTAAAATAATACCCGCAACATGCACCAAGGTAGTTATATTCTCGGTAAACACTTGACTCCCTACCCTGCCTCCGTTCACCCTCATACCTGTTTCCTGAGCAACCACTGGCCTATTTTCCATCACTCCAAATTACTTCATATTTTTTAGAACATACAAATGAATAAAGTATGTCCTCTTTGACTTCTTTAAACACTGAATCATGTGGTGTGGTGTGTTCATGCTTCATTGGCTGTTAATTCATTTACCTCTATGTGGGCATTGGAGGGTTTGATTTTCTAGTTTATATCTACTAAAAATAAAATTACTGTAAATATTTCTGGAGAAGCCTTTTTATTGAAGCATGGCTTTATGTTTCTTGGGTAAAGAAATAGATATGGCATTGTCTGGCTGGTGCCATATGTGGCTAATGATGTCTTAACTCAGTGCTGTTCCTTCACACTGCAATAGAAAGGTCAGAAACCCAAATTACTATTCTTTTATAATTCTGTCTCTTGGCTGTGATTAATTTCATTCCTAGAGTTTGGTGGAACATTTTCATGACTATTTACAGGTGTGTCTTTCAACGTCTAAAGAAAGCAAATCTACACTCTCGAGCTTTGAAATATAAACTTATTTTCAAGTGAAAAATATCATGCTTTATAGTCTTTATATTTATCTGAGGCCCACAAAGAGTGGAATAAAATTCACTTTGGTGGAAGAATAGAATTAAAAGCTCTTTGCAGATGTAAAATATTTTAAATCTATGCCTCGGTCTAAAAATAGATGAAGCTATTTTTTCCCTGGTACTGAGAACTCTAGTTCAATGTGGGACTTGACTTGACGAGGTAAATTGGTTTGAAAACTGAGGATATTAAAAGCTAAGAGAAACACTATTGAAATAGAGATGCGTGTGCATTCAGGAAATTGCCTGGGAAGCGATTGTCAGGTAACATGCTAACTAAACCACCACCAGCATGTTCACTTCCCCACTTTTCTTAGACTTTGTTTGTCTGTCTCCCCGTGTGTCCAGGTCATTTGCCACCAAGCCAGACCTTCACCACCGGCAAGCTTATCTTTCCTAATCTCCCTCGGTGGCAAGTGTAGTGAATCAGAAAGTACATTGAGACTACGAAAGCACCCTGAGACACAAAGAGAAACATTATTTGGAGTGGTATTATCATTGCTCTATAAGCAAATCCCTGTGTTATCTCCAGCGATAGAAAGATCATTTTAGCATAAATAAAATAAAGTCAATCAGTTACTGAGCCTCAAGGCACTATCAGATAGGAGTAGTAATAAATCAGGCTGATAGCCTTAAAACAGCCCAGGATTTTTCTTGCTAATCAAATAAGATCAGAACCCAGCTATCACTGCAGGAGAAAAGCCAAATTTAATTAGCTTATCCAACAGTGTCATTTAGTAAATCAAAAGCCTTTGAAAGGTCAATGAATCTTGCCCTTATCATCTCGTTATCTCCCATCACTAACGAGGTGCCATTAACCAGCCTCACAGCTACGAGTTATTTCACTGTCCCACCAGAGCCCACTCTAGGTAAGGACACTAGCACTGTAGAAATGGCCCTGTTCAGAAAGTCGACTTATTTCCAGTTCTGCCTTAAAATACCCTCAACCACAAAATTCGTCAGCATTGGTACCCATCACAAATGCAGTGGCTTATGACAAGCTTTGCTGTTGACTGTTTGTCTGCTCAGAATTTACCAGGGACCTACTAGATGTCAGGGACTCTGGTTGGTACCCACACCATACTGTCTTAGCAACATGGGTAGTCTATACAGGAATGACATGTTTCTTCTGTGTCTGCATGGGAATCATAGGCTCTGTTAGGCTCGGTGTAATAGAACGTTGAGTTATGAAACCAAGTCTTGCCCCTCAGTGTGTATCCACCTATGTAAGAGGAGAGACATCAACATCTGGGAATTCTGGTGCCATGTCAGGTTTCATTTAACTGGTTCAGTATAACGTATGTGAGATAGGAATTCAAATGATGGAGAGACCAGAGATGAAGAGGGGCAAGATGGCTGACCTTGGAGGCATGAATATAAACAGAAATGTGGAAGGGAAGCTTCAGGAGAGGAGAGCACACATGTAAGCCAGGTCTGCTTTATCAGAGCTTGGTGTCTCCAAGGCAGTGGCTGCCACACATGCTTCAACCATGGAGCCCCTTTAAGCCTGTGAAGGTCTGATGCTGTTGATGGAATAACAATACTGGCTGGAGCAATGACTCAGCCAGCTAAGTACTCATCCCATAAGCATGAGGATCTGCCTTTGGTCCCTCATAACCCATGTCAAAAAGCAAAGTATTGTTGTTAAACACTTCTAATCCCAGGACTGAGGAGGCAGACATAGAAGGATTCAGGAGAACCAAGGCCTCACTGGCCAGAGAGCCTAATGACATCAGCCAACCTCAGGCAAGTAAGAGACCCTGTCCCAAACATCAACTTAGACTTCTCCTTGGTAACAACATCTGCTGTTGACCACTGTCCTCCATACATACACACAGGTGCATGCACACCCAATGATAATAATAGAGAGTGTGTAAACAATACATGCACAGTTTTAGCATCCAGTGAATTGTGCTTGTTTTTCTTATATCAACTAGCTTAATCCTCAAGAGTGCCCACAAATGTCTTCAATGGTTTACATGGTACAGAGGCTTTAAGTAAAGTTTACCCAGTGTTAAACAACAGTTAACAAGGTCAGATCTGTTCCTTCCTCTGCTTTATCTAGAAAGACGTGCAGCTGGCCTTCCCTCCACAGTTTCTATAGACATAATGGATTCCAACACACCAGGTTAAATAGTGTTGATCTATAGAGTAATTGGCAAAAGTATTGGATTTGCATTATTCTTGATCTGAAATGCCAATGTGAGATGCTTTCTTTTAGGCACAATCAGCAGGGAACATCCCGAACATGAAATGGCATGTATGTAGAGAAGGCTTATAATGTTCGTTGACTGGTACACTAGAGACTCCTGCCAGAGCCGTGAAGTGGGGAGTCGGCATCAGTAGCTGCTTAATGCTCACCCTCTCCAAAACATCTGCCATGTGATATCTTCATCCAGGCAGGTAAGGAGCTAGGTCTTCCAATAGCTTAATTTTCCCAAGGTCATCATAGCAAGTAGACCCTATCATACTCTTTTCCTCCTCCAGGAATCAGTGAGTTTATGTTTTTAATCAGCTCTGTGTATCTATGGCTGTGAGTTTTGGTGAACATCCATCCCATCAACGACACACATCAGTTACCTTCAGACATAGTTGGTAATAGGTCTGCTGTCCTGCTGGAGAAGAGAATGGAAGCCTCCTGTGGATACTAGAATGTTTGCTAATACTTGGGTCACATAAACTCTGTGTAAATCTCAAAGGCTTCCAGGACTAGCCTAAAGATGAGCCCTTGATACATTTAATTACGACAGATAAGAGCAGCTGGAAGGAAAGCATGGTGGTAAGTGACCGCACTGACAACACATGGAGTTAACAGGTCCTAAGAGCACTGACTGGCTTCTGTGACACAGATCTGGGAAGGTGTGAGACCCTTGCACTGCTTATGGCCCACGGATGGACAGAGCCAGAGTGTACGCCTCTGCCACACATGGTAATGACTTATGCAGGCTGTGAACCCTCAACACATCAGTGACAAATTAAATGTAGGCAACTGCAGACATGAATCACTAGAGGAAACGCCATGAAAAAGCAAACACATAGTTCTATTCAAGGGACTTCTGTTGATCCCTTCTTTTCAATTTTAATTTTAAAAAATACTTAAGCTGAATTAATGTCTGTGAACCAAAGATCTGATGACAAATGTATGATCATGATTACATATCACTTTTTAATTTGTCAAGGTTATGCATTTATTTCACATATATTTTCTCTGGAAAACTCACTAAAGTGATAATCTTTCTCCTAGGAAAACCTCTTCTCACATTTATTTTTATTTTTCTTCTTTCATATATTACACCCCAACCACAGCTTACCCTCCCTCCCCTCCCCTAGTTTTTCCTCCACCTATCTTCTCCCCCAGACTCATCCTTCTTCTGTTTTCCTTCAGAAAAGAGCAGGTCTTCCAGGAACATCAACCAAACATGGCATAATATGCTACTATAAGACCAGGCATATACTATCACATCAAGGCTGGACAGGGCAACCAAGCAGGAGGAAAAGGGTCCCATAAGTAAGTAAGAGTCAGCCACTGCCCCCACGCCTACTGTTAGGAATCCCACAAGAACACCAGCTATACAATATATGCAGAGGACCTAGGTCAGACCCCTGCAGGCTCCCTGATCTCTGTGAGTCCCCATGAGTCTTGGTCAATTGATTCTGTGGGCTGTGTTCTTGTGGTGTCCCTGACCTCTCTGATCCCTCTGATCCTTCGTCCCTCTCCCCCACAGGACTTCTGGAGCTCCACCTAATGTTTGGCTCTGGGACTCTGCATCTGTTCCCATCAGTTGCTGGATAAAGTCTCTCTGGTCTCTTTGTTGGGGATTCTGCTTGGCTCTGGTCCCAAAACACTGTGCAGGCAGGTCAAACTGTAAGTCAAAGGTTCTGTGGATGGGTTGGTGTCCCTCCACTGGAGGCCTTGCCTGGTTACAGAAGATGGCTGGTTCAGGTTCCATGTCCCCCATTACTAGGAGGCTTCGCTAGGGTTACTCTTGTAGATTTTATGGGGTTTCCATTTCACTGGGTTTCCCGTTGACCCCAAAATGCCCCTGAAATTCAGTCATTTCTCCCAGTATTTACTCCCCTCGCATTTGATCCTTCTTGTTCCCAACCCCACCTACCTCCAGTCCACCTGCAAAATCTACTCTATTTCCCTTCCCAGTGAGATCTTTGTATTCCTCCCCCAAGCTGTCCTTGTTACTTAGCCTCTCTGGGTCTGTGGACCATAGCATGATTACCCTTTACTCTACAGCTAATATCCACTTGTAAGTGAGTACACACCATGTTTTATCTTTCTGGGTCTGGGTTACCTCACTCAGGAAGATTTTTTCAAGTTCCATCCATTCACCTGCAAATTTCATGATGTCATTGTTTTTTTACCACTGAGTAGTACTCCATTGTGTAAATGTACCACATTTTCTTTATCTGTTCTTCAGTTGAGGGATGTCTAGGTTGTTTCCTGTTTCTGGCTATTATGAAAAAAGCTGCTATGAACATAGTTGAGCAAGTGTCCTTGTGATAGGACAGAGCATCCTTTGGGTATATGTCCGGGAGTGATATGGCAGGGTTTTGAGACAGATTGATTCCCAATTTTCTGAGAAACTGCCATATTGATTTCCAAAGTAGCTGTACAAATTTGAATTTCCACCAGCAATGGAGGAGGAGGAGTGTTCCCCTTGCTCCACATCCTCAGCAGTATAAGCTGTCACTTGTGTTTTTGATCTTAGCCATTTTGGCAGGTATAAGATGAAATCTCAAAAATGTTCTGATTTGAATTTCCCTGGTGGCTAAGAATGCTGAACATTTCTTTAAGTGTTTCTTAGTAATTTTAGTTTCCTCTGTTGAGAACTCTCTATTTAGATCTGTACCCATTTTTAAATTGGATTATTTAGTTTGCTGGTGTCTAGTTTCTTGAGTTCTTTATATATTTTGGATATTAGCCCTCTATCAGATGTGGAGTTGGTGGAAATCTTTTTCCATTCTTTATACTGCTGTTTTGTCCTATTAATGGTATCCTAACTAAAGGAGATAAAGGGGATACAAATTGGAAAAAAGGAGTAAAAGACTCCCTATTTGATAGCACATATAAGTGGCCCCCAAAATTCTACCAGGGAACTCCTACAGCTGATAAATATCTTCAGTGAAGTGGCTGGATATAAGATTAACTCAATAAAATCAGTAGCCCTCCTATATACAAATGACAAACAGGCTGAGAAAGAAACCAGGGAAACAACATTATTAACAATAGCCACATATAATATAAAATATCTTGGGGTAACTCTAACCAAGCAAGAGAAAGACCTGTATGAATAAAAGCATCAAGTCTTTGAAGAACAAAATTGAAGAAGTTATCGAAAGATGGAAATATCTCCCATGCTCGTGGATCAGTAGGATTAACATAGTAAAAATTGTCATCCTACCAAAAGCAATCTACAAATTTAATGCAATCCCCATCAAAATTCCAACACAATTCTTTACAAACCTTGAAATAACAATACTCAACTTCATATGGAAAGACAAAAATCCCAGGATACCGAAAACAATCCTGTACAATAAAAGAACTTCTGGAGGTATCACCATCCCTGATTTCAAGCTGTACTACAGTGCTGTTAGTAATGAATACCATGGTATAGGCATACAAACAGACATGTTAATCAATGGAATCGAACTGAAGACCTAGACGTAAATCCACACACGTAAGGACACTTGATTTTCAATAAAGAAACCAAAAATATACAATGGAAAAGAGAAAGCATCTTCAACAAATGATGCTGGTCTAACTGGATGTTGGTATGAAGAAGAATGTAAATAGATCCATATCTATCACCCTGCACAAAACTCAAGTCAAAGTGGATCAAAAGCCTCAACATAAAACTAGATGCACTGAACTCAACAGAAGAGAAAGTGGGGAATAGCCTTGAACATATTGGCACAGGAGACAACTTCCTGAGCAGAACACCAAGAGCGTAGGCACTAAGATCAACAAATAATCAGTGACACCTTTTGAAACTGAAAAGCTTCTACTCACATTTTTAAAAAAATATATTATGATTTCTGTTTGCAGGAAATTTGTTTCTTTACATACTGACAGATGAGAAAAATATACAGGATTTGTAATAGTTTATTTAATTTTTTATGCCAAAATATTCATAGCCCTTTTAACTACAAATTATATTCCTCCAATAGATATATAGTAGATTTTTTTCAGTTTCTTTCAGGATGCATCTCCTGCAAGGCTCGCTCTGCTCCAGTCGGTTGCCCAGAACCCATGTACATGCATGCAGCACAAAGTGAACTCATTGGAAGAAACACATGAAGTTGGGAGGGAAAGCGATGGAGGGGGTGGAACTGGAGGGTGGGGTGGATTTAATCAAAACACATTGTATACATGTACGAAGTGCTCAAGTAACAAAAGACACAGTTGTGAAACAGAAGGGTGTGTCCTAAAAAGAACCTATGGAATGACAACGAACAGCAGAAAATTACAAAGCAGAGATGCACAGCCTGGATCTGGAAGACTTGATGGGACAGGGCCGCCCAGTGGTCTGGAAGGGGTGATGGGACAGCTCTCTGAGCAGAGGCATCCCTTGCCTTGCTGGCTCATGCTTTCCATGGAGCCCTCAGAACAGAGGAACAGCCTGCGCACAGACAGTCAGCTAGAGAGCACCACTTGAGGGAAAGAGAACCTTCTGAAAGCTTCCACATTAGCGATGCAGGAAGGAAGCTGTGAGAAGATGGGACTTTAGAACTCCCTTTTTGAAAAGGAAGTGATGAGTCTTGTGCGAACAACCACCTCTCACCCTAGGAAGCTGCTCTCCAGAACTAGGGTGCTTCTCTGTGGTGCATTACACACCAATAGCCTTTTCTCTCGATTTCCTGATGTTTATTTATCTGTGAGAACATACTTGTGTGATGATCTGTCAAGAGCCTGAATGACAGTGAGAAAATGTTTGGGGATGGGAAACCAGTGCATATGGGGTTGAGTGACAACTTCTTAATGGAAACCCTAAAAAAAAATAGGTTTCTGGCCAGAATTTTTAATGATTGTCTAATCCAGGCAGGCCAAGCCATCTGTTGCCTGGGTTCTTGTCCCTACTTTAGGGAGGGATTGGTGATTGGCTGTCCTTACATAAGGAGCCATCTCAGGCTGACATCTGTCATCTGTCAGCTACCTCACTGTAATGGTGGGCAAAGTTGCTATCGGCTGTCAATGGGCCATATGGACTGATAGGAAATGAACAGACCGTAGCCACATCTCATAGATGCAGTACTTACATAGGTGAACCAACAATTGCTCACCACCTTGTGGGTTGGAGCCCTGGGTGTGTGTGCAGAAGACAGCGTGGGAAGGAGGGTCAATGGGTGTGACTCATAAGGAAGCTTGCCTTAACCTTGACCACAAAGCTGAAGTGCGTAAATAAGCATACAAATAAATAACTTTTAAAGACAACAAATGTGTGGGGGTAAGCATGGAATGGAAGTCAATCTGGAAACACCAGAGTCATAGGCACTGGCCCCAGAAGTGTCCCCAGGAGGATAACATGTGTCCTTATTGAAAGATAAGCACTCCTGGGAACAAGGCTTGCAAAGTCTTAGAGACCCTTATGTATACCAGCAAACTGCCAAGTAGATTATTTGAAATAATAATACAGAATGTTTAAACATATTCATCACATAGAGTTGTGAGGTAATCTCAACACCAAATCCACATACTCATTCATAGGACGTTAGTTTTCCTCATACCTTTGCACAGCTGTTCTCTGTTACCCTAAGAAAGTGTTTTAGGAAGGTGTGTTATGGGACTAGAAGATGGCTCAGTTGTTAGGAACATTTGTTTCTCTTCCAGAAGACTTGAATTCGGTTCCCAGTACCCATTCAGGCTGCTCACAACTGCTTGTAACTTCAGCTGCAGGTGATCTAGCACTCTCATCTGGCTTTCATGGACACGCACATGTGTGTGCACACATACACAAACACACACAAATAGAAATTAAGGGGGTATGTTATTGGGAATTTCCTGGGGGGGAATCTCCATTGATAGTAACTAAACGAAATTAGAAGTTGGTATTGAACCCAGGTAACGATCATCTACAGAAACAGAGTCAAGAGCATATAAATATAATGAAGAATCACTTTGTGATCAGTAATCTTTCAACTCCCTTTGGCTGCAGACACTAATTTATTAGTGTCAGTGGTTTTCAATCCTGGCTGCACATTAAATGAATTAAATAATCATCTTAAATAATGGGGTCCAAAATGACTATCTTTTTTACAATATTCAATCACTACAACTTACAGTTGATAGTCATGTGTAGCTAGAGTTTTCCTGCCTGGCCCACGGTCAGGATAAATCTCTTTCACCTGCCAGTCCCACAGCTGCTCAGACCCAACCAAGTAAACATAGAGACTTATATTGCTTACAAACTGTATGGCCGTGGCAGGCTTCTTGCTAACTGTCCTTATATCTTACATTAATCTATTTCTATAAATCTATACCTTGCCACGTGGCTCGTGGCTTACCGGCATCTTTACACGCTGCTTGTCCTGGCGGTGGCTGGCAGGCTGGCAGTGACTCCCTCCGCCTTCCTGTTCTTTTTATTTTCTCTGTTAGTCCCACCTATACTTCCTGCCTAGCCACTGGCCAATCAGTGTTTTATTAGCAACACATTTGCCATACAGAACATTCCACAGCAGTCATGACTTGTAAATTTTGCTCAACAGACTTTTGAATGGAGTGTGGTAAATCCTGGTGAACATTAAGAAAACCAGTCTAGCCCCAGTGGGCAGGGATGTGAAGCAAGCTACCCGAATCCCAAGTCTAGTGTCTTGTGTGTGAAGAGTATATCCATGCAAACAGGGTCTTACCAAGTCCCTGCCACTCCTTGGAAGTTTCTGTGTTCATAGATGTCTTATGGATGTCCTGTGCACATTTCGGTTCTGCAATCAGGTCAAAAGTGTTCTCTGAATATCCAACCACTCTGAAATTCCTGTTCTGCAAGAATGCTAATTCTCTGGGAGAAGAATGCCACCTGTCTAGTGGTGGCCAGCTACCCAGAGCTCCTTCCAGACCAGTCTTTCTGGTTTCCATAACTACTTGAGGAAGGGGTTCTTAATGTGTTTAATACATGATACACTCAAGCATTTGCCTCCTGCTTTGGCTCTGCAAAAATCATTTGTTTTGCCTCATCTTAGGTTTATGAGGTAAGAATCTGAGTAAAAATGATTGCCATATTGAGGACAAGAAAACTATATATCAAGGAGATTAAATATTTTGCTGTGAAGTTGCAAAGACGGATTTCATTCCAGGGATCTCTAACTCCAAAGCTTCCGTTTGTCACTTACTCCCCAGCATTTTTCTTCAAGTCTGTTCTAATCTACTGTGATAAACAGCACAACCAAAGCAACTAAAGTAAAGGGTTTGTTTCCTCTTACAACTCTCAGGGCTTAGGTCACAGTCCATCAGTGAGTGAAGTCAGGGAAGGAAGCTGGAGACAGAAACTAGAGCAGACTCTTGGAGGGATGCTGCTCACTGGCTTGCTCAGCCTGCTTTTATATACAGCCCAGGACCACCTGCCAAGGGGTGGCACCACATACTGTGGATGAGCCTTCTCACATCAGTCAATAAGCAAGAAATTTACCACAGACTTGTCCATTGGCCAGTGTGATAGAGGTATCTGTTCAACTGAGGCTCTCTCTTCACAGGTGACTCTAGTTCATGTCACATTGGCAAAAAAAAAAAAAAAAAAAAGTCATTAAGAAATTGCAACAGCCGGGCGTTGGTGGCGCACGCCTTTAATCCCAGCACTCGGGAGGCAGAGGCAGGCGGATCTCTGTGAGTTCGAGGCCAGCCTGGGCTACCAAGTGAGCTCCAGGAAAGGCGCAAAGCTACACAGAGAAACCCTGTCTCGAAAAACCAAAAAAAGAAAAAAAAAAGAAATTGCAACACCTTAAAAGTTCAGGCTCTTTAAAATATTCAATATCTCTTTCAAAGTCTAACGTCTCTCAACTGTGGCATCCTATAAAGTCCAAAATAAATTATATACTTTCTTATTCCAATAGGGAAGAACCAGGGCACAGTTACAATCAAATCAATGAAGAACCAAAAATCCAACAGTATAAAATAGCTGGTGTCTGATATATGCGACTCACTCATGATCTTCTGGGCTTCAAAGAGATATAACAGTTACACTTCTTCAGCTCTGCCACCCTCCACACATGCAGCTTGTCTCTTAAGCCCAGGCTGCAGGCTTGACTCCACATCTCCTTGGTGGTCACCCCACAGTCCTGACATCTCCAATATCTTGGAATCTTCACAGTAACTGAGGCTGTACTTCCACCAATACCTTCTGACCCTGCCTTATGGTAACCACATCTCAACTTTTCTTCATGATCCCTTCAAATCCTGCAGTCTTCTCTACAACTGAGATTGCACTGTTATCGGTGGCCTTCCTGGACTCTAACAGTGCCAAACTTCATCTTCTTTCCATGACCCACCCCTTAATCCCGAAGCTTTCATGTGTACCATCAAAACAAGTACCATGTGGAAGACAGACATTGCCAAGCTTGGCCATCCGCATCTGATGAATCACAGCTCTAAGGGCTGACCCTGACAAAATACATTCCAGAGTATTTCACCTCAGTGGTGCTAATCTCTTGCTAACCACAGCTGATTCTTCAACTCCAGCAGATAAGAAACAACGTACTTTTCAATATTAAATATCACATGAATAGCCCTGACAGAGTCTTTGAGGGACTCTCAAACTTCCTTCTGGACTTCACAAGCCTGTCTGCCTTCCTCTCAGCATTCTTACTTTCAAAGAACAGTCCATTAAGCTTTGAGCAATAATGGCTTTTCTGAGCCAAAATTCCAAACACTTCCACAACCTTCCCAAACACATGGTCAGGTGTGTTCCAGCAATGGCCTGCTCACTGGTACCAATTTCTATAGTAGTTCGTTTTCTAGTGCAGTGATAAACACTATTATCAAAAGCAATTTGGAGAGGAGAGGGCTTATTCCTATGACAGCCTACCATCCATCAGGAAGGGAAGTCCAGGCAGAAACTCAGACAAGAACCTAGAGGGAAGAACTGAGGCATGCTGCTCACTGGTTTGCTCCCCATGACTTGCTCAGCCTGTTTTTATACACAACCCAGCAGCGGCGCCCACGGTGGACTGAGCCCTTTCACGGCAGTAACTAGTCAAGAAAATCCCCCACAGACTTGCCTACACGCCAATCCGATGAGGGCATCTTCTCAGTTGAAGTTCATTCTTCCCGAATGACCCTAACATGTTAAGTTGATAAAAACAAACCAAAACAAAAGATGAACAAATAAACAAAAAATCCTCATCAATATAAATTCTCTTCTCATAAACTTAGAATTAACAACCTAAGAAATGGCCAGCTCTGCAGTCCTAGCTCCATCAAGCTCTCTTTTCCAGGCTGATGGCTCTCAACACATTTCATACCAGCTGAGGTTGAGCAGGGTCAGACCACCATGCCAGTTTGCCCTTTACCGCAGACTAGCCAAGACTCTGCTGGCTTTCTACACTTCGGACTTGAGTATTGTAGCTTAATGTTGCGCATCACTTCTACCGGGAACTCATTTTCTACTCAATCAAGATGTAGAGAGAAATGTAGACTGAAGAAACGATTTGTCCAAATCTTCCTTAGTGAAAGAAGTAGTTTATTAGGGTTACTGATGAGACCACAAGTGACTTGGGCAATGGGATAACGGAAAAGCCAGGCCCAGCGTGGGTAAGCCTCGTGAATGGTCATTACTCCAGTCCCCTCACGAGCTGCAGAGATCTACAAGCCTGAATACTCTTCCCACCCCAGCAATGTTTTATCATTTACAACTGAGTTGGACCCACGAGTCTTTCAGTCTTTTGCTGGCTTCATGAACCCCATGAGCCCTCTCCTTCCACGGGGAACATTTCAGTTAGGAGGAAACAGATACACAGTATATACAAGCCAGGCTATACTTGAATGTTTTACATTAAATCTGTAAAATAAAGACCTTAGTGTACAGATTGTCTTTGGAGAAAATTCTTTTCTTATTGAATATTTGATATAAAAATTTTAAGCTTGTGGTTTGTTTTTGCTTAAAAATCAAAGGGGAAACAGCTTTTTGGCAAACATAGATAATAACAATCATTTAATTTACTCAGACATAGTGAAACTCTAAATTCAAATAAACACAGCAATTTTAATTTAGATTTTAAAAAGTGGAGGGAATCAGCCATGTAATAGGCTGAGGAATTGCCACATCTCCACATCATGTTCAAAGCTGTTTCTGGTTGCAAGATCTAAATTAAAGTGTTACAAGTATTTATTTAGCTTATTTTAACATACTTACTTACTCAGTATAGTACTTTTGTTTTATGAAGTAGCACTTACTTATGCTATATATTTTGAAAAATTAGAAACCTAATACATTTTATTTTAATTAAGCAATATTGTTGATTTTACTTAAATGCATTGAAAAGGGGCCATTAAGACTGAAAAAAATGCTAAAATTAGAAGAAATTATCTCTCTCACACACATATAAAATCATAAACATCACAAAGTTTTATTGAAAATGTTCAGAAGGTATACACAGAGTGTTAAGTTGCTTTCCATGATATAAAACTGTGAGAAAATAGTTACAGCTTGTAGCTGAAATAAGTCCAAAGCATCATGGTGAGGTGAGGACAGCAGCCAGTCATCCTCTCTCTTAGGAACCTCCTGGGCCCCATGTGTTTGACTTTGCTATTCTAAAGGGTTTGGAGCTCTTTAAAACCTACCAGTTGCTAAGCACATACCAAAAATGGTGCATAGGGATCATGCTTCATTTTCCTCTCCCTTTTAGCCTCACTTAAACCTGACTTCTCAGGCAGAAGCAGGTGGATCTCTGTGAGTTCAAGGTCAGCCTGGTCTACAGAGCGAGTTCCAGGACAGCTAGGTCTACACAGAGAAACTCTGTCTCGAAAAGCAACCAACCAACCAACCAAACACTGACTTCTCTTTTCCCCGACAAGAGAAGTACACTATTCTACGACCCCTGTAGTTCGAGAGTATATTTCTTTGCCCATAGTATAAGAGTCTTCTTGAGATTGCTTTTTGCCCGCATGAGTTAGACACATCCTCTTTGAAACTGATGTCTTCTTTCTCTCATTTGTTTTTGGATTTATTTCATTGCTTATAATTTTAAAAAAAGATGCACCGAAGTCTGTGTCCCAAAGGTCCGTGTGCTAACAACTTGGTCCCCTCTATAGAAATGGGCACTGGGAGAAGGAAAGCATCCTACAGAGCAGGACAGAGTAGGAGGTAATGATGTCATTGCACTAATGCTGGCTTTTTAATAGAATAAGTTGTTATAAAAGATGAACAAGCCCCAACCCCCACGTGCCCCACTGTGCTAGGGCTTCCTGCTTTCTGTTTCTTGCTATACAGTGCAACCTTTCCCGCACACACTGTTGTGTAATGATGTGAGCTATAATGGCCTCACCAGAGCCCCACGGAAGCTGGCACTACATTCCCGGACCTCTAGAACCATGAGCTACTCAGCCCTCTCATCTTTGCAAGCAACCCACCTCAAACATTTGGTTATAACAACAGAGCTAGACAGAGGCAAAGTACTCAAAGGAACTGTTTTTTTCTTTTGACTTTGTCAACCTGGACCAGACATCCAGGAGTCTAATGCCAGGCAGTTTATGGTCAGCATGTTTAAGGCACAGTACAATTTGCAATTTGAAAAGGAGCTTTTTGAGCCCTTGTGCTTAAAGCTAATTTGGTTTTCTTTGTCAGCTTTGTCCATCCATTGTCATCAGACATTATTTTATTCTAAAAAGAAGTCTCACAGTTGAGTGATACTTCATCCTGTCTTTGTCAAGGATTGGAATCCCCTTACTTATGGAGTTCTGAAACACCTACCACTTCAGACCTGAGCTCCCCCTACTTTTTCAGAAACCCCTCCATACTTCTCATTACCGACAGCAGCATTCCCTTTCATTGACAGCATCTGTTTCTTATTGTTTTCATCCGTTGATATGGCCAGCATTCTCATAAACTAGCATTGTATATTTGCTTTTCCATTTGACACCAACAGATCAAGAAAACAGAGATCAGAAGGGGCAAATCTGTTTTGGGATACTATCTTACAAGGACACCAACATACAGTATGGCTCGTTAAGGAAGAGAATGGTTCAGTTGCCTTTAGCCTACTGGCTATGGGTGAGATAGGACCTCTGTTGGTCTTTTCTGTATCGAACACACAGATTGCAAGCCCAGTGCCACTTTGAGATCTTTGGCAGCAATTAACCATGCAGCTCACACACGATTGAGCCTGTATGAAAATGAGTATTCAGAGACGGGTAATGCCTGGGGGG
>CABHPP010042758.1:9352-19790 GCA_902168425.1 Peromyscus attwateri | reverse complement strand
TTTTTTTTTTTTTTTAATTTTTTTTTACTTTATTTATTTATTTTTTAAATTACACTCATGGTATTCATTAATTACACTCATGATATTAATCACATTTGTGGTATTCATAGATTACATTCACAGTATTCATTCAATTATATATATATATATATAATGTATATATATATATATATATATATTTTTTTTTTAAATTTTAAATGCTGAATGTCACTTATTTAAGCGGGGAGGAGGTCTTAAATACAGGCTTACAGCACAATGGGAGGACCCCGGAGGGCAGAAGTTCGCTACTGATGTTTTACAATCTTGCTTCTAATCTGTTAACACCCATTATTCAGGGTACCAGGCAAGGAATTTCCCTTAAGCATTCAGGAGGGTGGAACCTGGCAGGGAATTAGCATAGGAAGAATATCAAGGTCAAGGTCCTCAAGCAAGGCAACAGTTACCCAAAACGGGGGCCAGGGCCCTACAGGTCCCCCTTTTGTTAAAAAATGAGCTTCTGACTTGGGTTGCGTGGGACGTCAGCAGGTCACCTTACCCGTCATGGAGACACCTTTTTCTTTATTATTCAGAATTTCATACAGTTATATAACTTGTTGTTGTGAGATAAGCTTTTCTTGCATAGAAAATTTTGTCTTTGGTGGTATAAAAGGAATAAGAGAGAAATAAAGAGACAAAAGAAGCAGGAGAAAGAGAAAAATAAAATGAAGAATTAAACTTTGCCCCTCAGATAAATCTCCTGAGTGTGTGTTTAGTATTCACTGACTCAACATCTCCTCTACAATTTCTCTTACCTGCTGAAGCTGGATCTTTGTTATATTTATTCCCCATTTCCTCCTCCCAAATCTCTCCCTATCCCATCTCAACTTTGTTTTTCATTTCATTTATCTTTTCTGGTTTTTAGGACTCACTCTCATTGCTTGTGCTCATTTTCACATAGTTGTAGGGTCATTTGTAGGAGTATATGAAACCTACAAGTGGCTCTACTCTCAAAAACAATGATTTTCCCCTCCTTCAGTAGCTTTCAGCTGCCTATTGCTCCTCAGACAAAGGTGGAGCCAATAGAGTACCCCTCCAGTGTATGGCTGAATTTTGGCTGGCTTCATCTTCTGCAGGTCTTGTGTCCATAGCCACAGCTGTTGTGAGTACATGAGTGAGATAGCCTTATTATGTTCACAAGAGAGCATTTCATGTCACTTCCCCATTTTCTGGATGTTATATCCTTTCTGCCTCTTCTCTAGTGATGTTTTCTGAGTCTTATAGGGTAGGGGACATGGAATGATCAATATGTCTCATTTAAGGCTGAGCACTCAGTTCCTCATTTCCAATACTTTGAAAACTTATGCATATCTGCATTGACTGATATTCACTGAAAAACAAATTATCTGTCAAAATTGAAGACTAGCCTCAGCTTATGATTATACATAAATATTTAGAAAACAATCTGACAATTTATTAAAATAACAATAGGCTTTTATCCCTAGAGTCTATAAAATAAAAATCCTGGCTTTTGACCAAGATTATAAAACCAGTCAAGATATTTCCTCCTGGAGAGCAGTGTCAAACTCAGTCAGGAAGCTGTTAGTTACCCCATAATAGTAAAGCCACTATTGCACCAGTGATCATACCTGGTTTGTTGGTAGATAGTCTCAAAGACAGGTTCAATTCTATGTAAGACTATTGATGTCTTTTCTCTCATAGTAGCCTGTATGTCACCTTACAGTACTATGGAAGCAGGCCAGTTCCCTGCCAGTTTGAGACTTATTTTCTATGTTCTGCTACCAATGTGTGTAGAGTATTCAGCCATAGAGTGTTATCATGCACTTATGGTGTGCATTCTAATAGTTTTTTTTTTTTTTTTTTTGCAATTTTGGAGTTCTCTGGAGCCTCTATTATTCAATATGTACAGGTAATATTTTAACACATTTCTTTAACTTCAATTTTTATTGAATAGCCCATGTCTTCTAGAAGCAGCATTGTGATGGCTATTCTTGGTTATCAACTGTACTCCATCTGGAATTAACTATAATCTTAGCAGGTGGATACTCCTATAATGGATTTTGCTTAATTAAATCATTTGAAATGGGAAGACCCACCTTCAATCCAGATTTTTTGAGGTGGGAAGATCTGCCTTTAATATGGACGTTTAGAGATCAGAAGTTCTACCTCTAGGTATAACCCTCTAGTGGCAGTCTATATAAAGAGCTTGGAAAAAAATTTGCTCTTGCTTTTTTGCCTTCTTGCCTTCACTTTAGCTGGCAACTCCATTCTTTCACTGTTATTAGAGCCTACTTCTTCAGAATTCCAGTGTCTACTGAAGACCATCTGAGACGTCCCACCTCATAGACTTAACAATTACTGGGTTCTGGGACTTTACATCAGGAGACAGCAATTGCTGGAATAGTTGTGCCATAATCTCTAAGCGTCTGTAATAAATCTAGTTTTTTTATATAGAGAGATTCATTCTATCAGTTCTGTTTCTCTAAAGAACCCCGCCAAATAAAATAATAATTTAAATATGCATGGTAATTCCTTTTTATAGTATTTTTATTTTATAATTAGCTTAATTTCACATATCAGCCATGGATTCCCCTGTCCTCCCTCCTCCCACCTCTCAGCCCTTCCCCCCAATCCATCCCTCACTCCTACCTCCTCCAAGGCAAGGTCTCCCCTGGGGAGTCAGCTCTGCCTGGCAGACTCAGCCAAGGTAGTTCCAGTCCCCTCCTCCCTACACCAAGGCTAGGCAACACCAAGGCTGAGCAAAATGTCCCAGCATAGGCCCCAGGCTCCAAAAAGCCAGCCCATGCACCAAGGACAGGTCCTGGCTCCACTGCCTGGGGGCCTCCCAAACAGTTCAAGCTAATCAACAGTCTCACTTATCCAGAGGGCCTGATCCAGTTCCATGGGGGTTCCTCTGCCATGCATGGTAATCCTATTAGAGCATCTTTAGATTGTAATTTGAGATTATCTTAACATCCAATGAGTTTCTATAAGGCCTTTTCACTTACGATTAGCTTCATTTAACCCACGTACTGTTCCTTCTTCTCCCCTTCTATCCTCCTCGTGCCCTCTTAATTATTTACAGCCCACTCTACTTTCCTTCTTTCCTATCACCTCTATTCTACTATTTTTCCCATCCTATTTTTAATGGGGTTGTGAAAAATACTAGGATCTCATGAAACTTCCCATACTCCGCTCCTTTTCATTACTCCAAACCGAATTTCCTCCATACTTCTGTGAATCTTACTGCTTACGCCTTTCACACTCAGTTTCATACCTTTTCGCTTTCATTGTACCTGCGATCTGCCATCTATCCTTAAGAGAAGCCTTGGGCTCAGGGCTGGAACCAGATCAGGACCAGGATAAGACCTATAGATGTTGGGAAGCAACTGAATCTCCAGACACCAGGTGAAGCCTAGATCTGTCCCAGGAAGAGACCTGTAGTGGGTAGCCATTCCAGCTTTGGTCTGGAAGTTCCAACCCCCATTGAGGCTTCCGTAATTATCATGCCTACAAGGCGGGGCCAAGAGAGGACCTGAAGACCTGAGATCTGGACGGCGCTCTTTTTGGTCCTGGACCTGGACACAAAAGGTAGACCAAGGAGGGTTCTCCAGAGAACACTGCCGGACTGCGCTGCGTCTTTTCCAGAACCCACCACCTACCTATCCCTCTATTTGTAAGTTACCCACTAAATAAATCTTCCTTTTAACTACGTGGAGTGGCCTTAGTAATTACACCAATAGAGACCCAAGATTCAGAGAATTCCAAGGCTCCCAGCAGAAGCTGAAAACCATGATAGGAGACTGGAGTGAAGGAGTCTCTGGCCTTGTGTACAAATCTCATAGGGAAAAAACACCAAGAAGTTATTATGACTTAGTATTTTATTGAACATTGTAAATGTCTGTGCTGAGAGAAGAAAGGAGAATTAAACTTAAAAAAAATGTAAAGGAAAAAACTCAACAAGCGAACAAACTCCAGATGAACCAGTGCCATCAGAGAAACACAGTAACATAAAACAAGAGAAAACAAAAACTAACAAAAAAGAAAACCATTAGTTTTTACTCAAATCTAATCCCATAGAGATGGTTGGAAATCAAAACAACCTGGAAAAACTTCCAGACAAATAATTTAATAGAGTAATTACAAATGTCCTCAAACAACTACTAGGAAGCATGAAAGATTCCTCAGAAAACACAAGAGCTAAATGAAGGACACTAGTCAGTACAAGACATGAAAATACAACTCATAAAAGAATGAAATGCTGGAAAATAAAACTGAAATGATGTTAGAAATGAAAACTCAGTAATAACCCAAGTTAAAAGCCCAGTAGAGCCTTGCCAAAATAATGGAGCATGTGAAAAGCAAAAGGGTGGGTCCTAAAGGCAAGGCAGAGGCAGCATGGTAGGTCATACTCAGGCTCTTGTAAAGTAGAAGGGTCTGTGCTGAAGGAGCACAGTCATTTTAATTCTGGAAGTGGAGCACCAATGAGAAACTGAAACAAAATATAGTTTACTAATGATGGGCAATTAAGACAGCCTTAGCAAAGAGAAAATAAGAAGACTATGTCTGCCTCCTCCTCTGCCGTAAACATTCCGTAAACTCTTTGTTCATAGAAATGAAAATCCAACAACAAATTCAACAGTACAAAAGAAGAAGGAGAGAAAACAGATGAAGTAAAATAGCTTTGTTTTTCATTTTTAGCGTGACAAAAGAGACATAAGAATGCTTTGGAGTTTTCAGTATTGGAAAACATGCCTTGGGAAGATGCGACAGCAGCTCAGGACCAAGCATCTATGATGGTTTATATTCTTTGTTTAAATCTTTACTTCTTGAATGTGAAAATTAGTAAGGAAAGGGAATCTAAAGACAGACCCTGTGGCACAGGGCTGTAATACTAGCTATTCTGGAGTTTAAGACAGCAAGATGTAAAGTTCAAATACTGTGAGAGCTACAAAGCAAATTCACATTCAACCAGGGAAACTCCATTAGACCCTGTCTAAAACATAAACAGTCGGCAATTTTAATTTAGCAGTAATATTCTTAGCTATCATGTGTGAGGCCTTGGCCTCAATCCCTAGAACAAAATACATAAAGATAAAATATTTTACTGTTTCTATGGCACAATTGGTTAGCACATTCAGCTGTTAACCAAAAGTTTGGTGGTTCAAGCCTACCCAGGGACAACAGCCTTTAGGTTTTTAACAGCTTTCCGAATAAACAGCCACTTATGAACAAGCTCATTTGGCAACTGGAAAATGCACATTCCTACATCCTATTCACAAATCTTTGAGTCCTATACACACACAAAAAGATAAAATATTTTGCAAGAAATAAGAACTTGAGAACTAGAGTGTTAAAAGAAAAGAAGGAAAGACAGAAAGAAAGGAAGGAAGGAAGGAAGGAAGGAAGGAAGGAAGGAAGGAAAGAAAGAAGATAGAGAAAAGAAGAAGTGTGGCATTAGGCATCCTCTCCCTCACACTCGTATTTTGCTCTTGGCTACTTTAGATTTGGAAGGCAAAATAAGATTAATTTAACTATGTTTCTCATATCCACTCACCAAGTGATCAAAAATCTATGCTTGAGTTTGAGATGACTCAGTGGTAAAGGACTTGTGTATCTCACACACACACACACACACACTGGGATGGATTCACACCAAAACCTACACATACTGAGAAAAAAGAGATACGATGACATGGGGACAGACAGAGCTACCATCCATGAGTATTGAAAATGATGAAGAACCAAGAAAAAAACTATACCGAGAACAACATGAAAAGCAAGTTCACAACTGACCAAGGATGTTAGAATGTCTATGGCTGGATGAGTTGCTCTGTGCCAGATACAGCCTTACTCAATTCCTAGTTTAATGGATTGAGATCTCTTGGGTAAAATTCTTGTGACTGGGCTAGAGAAAAATGAGAACATGTGGAAGAACAGTAACTGTTCAGGTAAAAAATTCACGAGATTACTTATCATAAGAGTCTTTTCAGTAAGTTAATGTCAGCACCATGCATAGCAGAATGGAAGGCAGATATTGAAATAACACTTTCATGAGTCTTGAAAGACAGAGTTCTGTGAAGACTAAGATTGCGCCATAGAACACATAAACCTGTTTAACTCTTCTCTAAACTCACACTTAACTGTAAAAAAAAAAAAACCACTTTAGCTCACAAACACCTAACTAAAAGAGGATGAAAGCCTTTTTCCAAACCCTACACATTCAATATTTTTTCTAGCCCTGAACTTTATGTATTTAAAGTGCCTAGAATTGGTTAGTTTACAGAATATGTCAAATGTAAATTTGTTTTCAGAGACATGTCAAAATAAATGGCCAAACTACGAACTATAATGTTCAACTGTTTAGCCAATCTGAGCCTTCTAATTTGTGCTAGCAAAAATAAAGCTTGTCAGATTAACACAGCTTCCAAAACAGAGACGTGCTGTTTGAGTCTGTCCATCCATAACAAGGTAATCTCCCTGAGGGCAAGCTAAGGCGGGGTGATTGAATGATTACATACATTATGACACTACTGAGCAAGGAAGGTCTAGTGTCTAAAAATATATAGACACAGGCATAAGCATTGCGTATACTTTAGGTAAATATAAAATAATATCATCCCTAGTGGCTTTATTAATCAACCCTGTTGTTATTTGCCCCTCATCCCTTCATTTCTTCATTTCTTCTTCTGTGCTGACCTCTATCACTTCTCCCCAGTTGCGGCCCCTGCCCATTTTTCCATTTCCCATGAATATCTCCTAAATCCTGATCGCTCTCTCTCACCCATTCTTCCCCAGGCTATGGCCGCTTGATGTTTTCCCGGTTTCTGTGGTTACGCCACATTGTATACTCGCATCTGAGGATTTGGAGATAGAAACGACAGATGAGAGAGATCATGGGGCATTTGTCTCTCTGGGTCTGGATTACCTCACTTAATATAATATTTTGAAGATCCATTCATTTAATTTCATATTTCATTTTTTCTTTATGCTAAGTAGCATTCCATTTATATATATATATATATATATATATATGAATATATATATAATTAATATTTATCTGTTGAAGAACATTCTGTAGCTATCACCCCTTATCAAAACAGCCTCTCTTTATAGAAAATGACAGGCCCTCTGGATAAGTGAGACAGTTGATCAGCTTGAACTGTTTGGGAGGCACCTAGGCAGTGGGACCAGGACCTGTCCTTAGTGCATGAGCTGGCTGTTTGGAACCTGGGGCCTGCAATATGCAGGGACACTTCACTCAGCCTGGGAGGAGGGGACCGGACCTGCCTCGACCAAATCTACCAGGTTGAGCTGAATCCCCAGGGGAGTCTTTGCCCTGGAGGAGATGGGAATGGGGGGGCTGGGGGGAAGGCGATGGGGGAGAGGGGGGAGGACAAGGGAATTTGTGGCTCATATGTAAAATTAAATCAAATTATATATATATATATATATATATATATATATATATATATATATATAAAAGAAAATGAAAATCATCTCGGAAAACCACAATTGAACATAGTGGAGAGATAATAGATTTTTGGGGAGTCCAGCCCCAATATCACATCTCCTGCATCTGTTTCTCAGGAAATATCTCAGAAGAGGAAGTGGAAATATTCTAAGAGCCAGAATGCCACAAAGTCTGCTGTGTAACAGTCTTTCCTAGAAATGGCTATATAAATATGACCAGAACAATAACAATATTGATGGAATAAGGAAGTTTGTGGGGTCCAACCCCTGGAAAGAGAATCATAATCAACTACTGATTGCTGAGAGAATACTTCTTAATATTATTATTAGTATTATTAATATGACTCTCGTGTGACTACCAATGAATGCACTTAATGCCATCCTAGATATAATAGAGTCATATCTTAGTTAACGCTGCCTATTTCTCTGGCAAATTTACTATACCAGGTAGCTTTGATTTTCTTTACCAGCTTGCTGTTGCAAAATGAAGTCTGACAAATTATATTCCTTTACAACCAGATTATCTAGTGTTTCCAAAAACATGGCAGCAACCTTCATATAGACAGTCAGAATTTCCACTTACTTCATATTGTGAAATGTGAAATGATTCTAGATTATTAATTTCTGTTTATTTGTCTAGTTCTAGTTCTGGAAATTTAACCCGGGACTTTTTGTGTGCTAGACAAACATTCTGTCTCATAGCTGTATCTAAGGGCCCAATTCCAAGATTATTTATACCTCACAGGTAGCAATACCTTTAGCATTGCACTTGGGTTCAGGCTTTTCTTTCAAACAAGTTTTTCTTTTGCCATGATTGCCATGGTTCTGAAAGGGATATCCTTCTGCATCTAGATATCAGTCCAAACCATTGAAAACTTCTTTCATATGACAGCTTTCTTTTATTTTCTACCCACACCTTTTTTTGTATTCTATAAATCACATCATTTTGTATTCCATAAATCACATCATTCTATACCTTCTAACACTTTGTTCTGTCTTCAAGATCAAATATATGCTGGGATGGGACATTTCTGATTAGCAGAGAATTTCTATCACTGATCTCCTGGTTTTGAAATCTTTAATGACTTTTATTTTTATTTTCCAGGCAAATTACTACATGTTCTTTCTTAATAGCAAAATTAACAGTCTGTTATGAACCAAGAGTCTATAATAAGAAAACAATACTAGATTAAATTAAACAAGAGATAAAAACAATGTAGTTAAGAAACAGCATCCTTTGAAATCTATCTGGTGATGACTATGTCACCACAGAACGTACCACACTTAGCACTACATGGATCATGGTATTATTTAATGCCTATGGCCTTCCAGAAAAGTGTGTGAGCCATGGTTGGACCTGCTTGAGCAATCATGGAATGTGACAAGGTGTTCTGTGTTGGAATTCAAAGAGCAGAAACTTGAGATTTCCATGACACTGTTCATTGCAATACGGGTTCTTTGGGCTATGTCATTGAAATTATTCTCTCAGACTTCACAGGCTGCAATGAGAATATGCAGTCACAAAGATCTGGTAAGTGTTTGAGCACCATTCTTCAAATAATCTGATATATAGCATCTGTTTCTGTCTAATCACACTAACCTCTGGAGCAAATGCATGTTTGCTCACCTGGACTTTTCATTCTAAACCAAACTACATTGTTTTATGATCTGTCCATGATGAGATTCTATTTTCAAAACCTTGGAGTTCAGCCAGGTGGTGGTGGCTCATGCCTTTAATCCCAGTAGTCAGGAGGCAGAGCCAGGTGGATCTCTGCAAGCTCGAGGCCAGCCTGAGCTACAGAGTGAGTTCCAGGATAGGTTCTAAAGCTACCCAGAGAAACCCTGTCTCAGAAAAAACAAAACAAAAACAAAAAAACCTTGAAGTTCTTTTTCTTTCTCACTGAAAGTCTGTCTGTGACTCACTTCTCATTTTTACCATAACTAGCCTAGAAAAGCCAGGCCTCACTCCTAAACAGTGTTTGAAGGTTTTCTTCAACAAATAACCTAGTTGATAAGTTGAAAGTTCTGTTGTCAACAAAGAACTAGGGAATGGACATAATCAAGGTGATTTCTTTGCTAACAATAATAGTCTTGCCTAAAGCTTCCAATACTTTGTTTCTCATTACTAAGACATAGTTTAACATGTTTTCCAGGTGTATTTCCATCTGCATTATATTCATGGTCATTGAAATAATCAATATGATGATTTAGATTCTCTTCTATTTCTCTGAATCCTTAATATAATAGTCCTTTGTGGCCCAGCACCTATCCATTACCTAGTATTAAATACAGTGCAGAACTTGAATTAATAGTTATAGAATCAGGGCAATTCAGTACAGATTTCTGTCTTAGCCTCTCTGTGTTGCTGTAACAAAATATCACATAATAGGTTGTTAATAAATAATAGAAGTGATTTCTCACTGTTCTAAAATCTAGGATTAAAGCAGGAAGATTTTTGCTATTTGATAAAGAATGTTCCTTTGTTGTTGTGTGGATGATACCAATGTATGAAAGGAACTAAATAGTCTCATTCTAAAGGCCAGCTTTAAGAACAATGATTTCAAGTATGAGTACAGAACCCTTGAGATCTAGTGATGTCTTCATCTTCATTTTTTTAAAAAAAATTAATTAGAGGCAGGCAGATCTCTGAGTTTGAGGCCAGCCTGTTCTACAGAGATAGTTCCAGGACAGCCAGGGTAACATAGAGAAATTCTGTCTCTAAAAACAAAAACAATAACAAAACAACAGCAACAAAACCTTTAAAAACATTTTAAATGTTTAATTAAGAATTTCATACAATATATTTTTTTCACTTTCCTCAACTAATCCCTGATTCCCCCTGCCTCCCCACCCACTGAATGTCATATTTCTTGTCGCTTAAAAGCAAACAAAACAGAAAGGAACATAGAGCACACACAAAGACACACACACACACACACACACACACACACACACACACACACACACA
>CABHPP010042753.1:18244-53558 GCA_902168425.1 Peromyscus attwateri | reverse complement strand
AAAAAAAAAAAAAAAAAAAAAAAAATCTGTTACCAGGAAAAAATTCACAAAAACATTGACTTGCAATCTTAAAAAATTGAAATGATCAAGAATGAATTGGTCTTATTTCAGGAGAGACTATGCCTAGATAAAGGTACAAGTCCCTCTATCCTCACTTCTTCTTCTTATCCAGGAACAGAAATAAAACATCTGGTCAGATGGCTAGTTCTGGAATGTGAAAGCAAAACCCTCTAGAAATGGGAAAGAAAATAAAAGGTTAATAAAAAATATAATTAATAAATGTCGAGTATTTTAATGTACGTATGAGAATGTATTAAATAAAGTCCTGTATATGTAATTAAAATGAAGTTCAATAATTGAACCCAATTGATGAAGTATAATTCATATGTTAACAATTTGTGATTAGAAAATTTTCATCTTTAAATAGAATAGTGGAAGTGGGAAGGAGCCAGAGGAGGGATGGCACTTGCACGGGATCCATGCCTACACTTCCCACATACACAAAATCACGCTGAATCCCATTATCCCATGCAACTTGTTTGGGTTAATAAAAGTACATATGTGGAAAATAAAAATTATCTCTTAAAATAACATACATATTGAATGTAAAAAGCATTATTTGGATTTGTGTCCTATAAGAAAGCTTAAACACAAATTATTTTCTGCTGTGTACCAATTAGCAATATGTCAAAGGCTTTAATCAGTATTAGAACTTAAACCTACGGATACAGATCTCATCTCACTGAATTTAAACATGATTAAAGTTCAGAGTGGTAGCACATGCCAGTGATCAAAGCATGTAAGAAACTGAGGCAGGAAGATGGTGAGTTCGTCCTGGACTACAAGGCAATGTCCTGCCCTTAAAATTCTTAGGACACTGGTAAGTGCACATGCTTTTTCTTTCATTATCTAAAAATATTTTTCACATTCTCTGAAATTTTGGAAGTGCATGTTGTGTTAAGCTAAACAAATACACGGATAACTCCAGAAATGCTGAGCTTCAGGACCTATTTTCTCAGGAGGCTCCTGCTACAGATTTTAGCAGGAAAAATATAAACAAATGAATAATGGTATTTTTTTTTAGATTTTTGGTTTCATTTTTTTAATTATTAATATTTTTAAAATTTTACTAGTCTTTTGCTTGAAATGTGGAGAATCCACCTCACAAGACTGGTCAAAAATGGGCTTAAGCCAATAGAAAGGCTTTATTAACTGGCCAGCAACTACAGAGGGTGCTTGGGATCCCATTGTAGTCTCAAGCCTTTCTTGTGGTGAGTTCTCAAGCACAAAAGCCATGTCTGGGGTTGACGTGCCTCAGTTAACAAGAACACTTAACAAGAACAGTTTCCCAGCTTTTTGCCTTATTGTTTGTTTCCAAAGAGAGAGAGAGAGAGCTAGGAGGCATGAAGTTTGAAGCGTGGGGAGGTTTGGAGGATCTGTGAGGAGATGGGAAAAGGGGAACTTTGGTAATAATATATATTGTATAAAAATTATTTTCAATATAAAACATTTAAATAAATAGGTAAACACATCTCCAATAATTTTAGGACGGTAACTACATGTAAATAGCAGCAAAGGGCTGGGTGGGAAGACTGTTTGCAGATCGCTTGTTTAGTGTATGTTAAGGCGCCCGCTTTGATCCCCAGCACGACAAGAAAAGCTGACAAAATCCCCAGTTGTGACACTTAGCTGACATTCTTGAGTCTGGGATGCCAGCCCCTTTCTCTAAGCCCCAGTACCAAGGAAAGGAAGAGGGGGAGGAGCTCTATTTGAATGAGATAGGGCTACTAACAATTCTCTGGTCCCCCTTTGAAAGGGGGAATCCAATTTACAAATCTGACGTTCTTTAGAGAGAGAAATGTGCGTCCTCAACTCTCTTAGTGATATTAAAGAACCCCTAAACATTGTAAAGCTGTTTTAAAGAAAATACTTAAACATGTACAAGAATCCAAATAATAATTTTCAGGCCCACATAGTCCTGAGGTAAACTCATTGTCTGTGATTATTTTAATTCTGGTTGGGAGGAAATTTAGCTTTGGGATTATTGACAGTTCTCAGCTAAAGTCTGTGTCTGGTCCTTGCATCCTCTAAGATGGCTGCGCCTGCAATTCCAGTGCCTTACTGAAATCTGTAGCAGGAGCCTACTTAGAAAATAGGTCCTGAAGCTCAGTGTTTCTGGAGTTATCCGTGTATTTTTTTTTGTGTTTGTTTGGTTTTTTTTTGGTTTTTCGAGACAGGGTTTCTCTGTGTAGCTTTGTGCCTTTCCTGGAGCTTACTTGGTAGCCCAGGCTGGCCTCGAACTCACAGAGATCCGCCTGCCGAGTGCTGGGATTAAAGGCGTGTGCCACCAACGCCCGGCTTCCGTGTATTTGTTTAGCTTAACACAATATGCACTTCCCAAAATTTCAGAGAATGTGAAAAATATTTTTAGATAATGAAAGAAAAGGCATGTGCACTTACCAGTGTCCTAAGAATTTTATCATGAGTGCGTAACAATTTGGCAAAATGTGAAATTCCTGAAAGTTATAGTTTTTACATCTCTCTCTGAATGTTACCATGGCCATTTACATTAATGATTTCAAATACACATATTTTCTGTTTGTCTTAAACCACTATTAAGATGCCCTCTTTTGTCTTGTCATTTTAGACATGAGTGAGCTCCCTTTTCTTTCTAGTTTTTTTTCCCCCTTTCTTGTCTTACTTTTTTGAATTTTACTTTGTGGAGCATATACTTCATTGGATGTTGGCTTATTCCATTCCCTCCACAAATAGAGACTCCAACTAAGTCTGGATCTGCATTTGTAAAACATAAAACACACTATTCATTGCTACACATTTGTTCTTCAATGAATCTTTTGTTCATTGACTTCAATTTACGAGCATGGCACTGCAAACTTTTCTTTACAAAGTAAAAAAATTGGTTGTGAAACATTCTGGTCCTAGGATAATCTTTTTAAGGTTTTTAATTGTAGTTATACCCATCCTTCAGCTATAAGTGTAATAACATTTTCTTACTTGTTACTTTGGATAATTTGAGATATTCATGTTTTTGTTTCTTTTGATGTACATAATTCTATGGAAATAGTGCAAATAATATTTTTATTGTTTTAATAAATGTATTTATTTTTCTGTGTATGGGTGTTTTCCCTGCACGTATATCTGTGTACAATATGGTTGCAGTACCCATGGAAGCCAGATTCCCAGGGTCAGATTCCCTGGGACAGGAATTACAGAAGGTAGTGATCAGCCATGTGAGTTCTGGGAATCTTTCCTGGGTGGTCTGGAAGAGCAGCCAGTGTCCTTGATCACTAAGCCATCTCTTCAGCCCCTCATTGTTCATTCTTGATTTAAAATGACTGGTCATTTTTTTTCCCAGTAAATCTCACAAAAGCTATATGATTTTCCAAACTACAGTAAGAAATCATTTTATACCTATTCCCCTTGTTAGGTTTTCTTTTGTTACTTTGAGTTATGATTTAATTGTAATTTTCTCCCTGAAGTTTTTTTTTTCTGGTAAAGTTTACTGTCCTATTTTGTGATTACCTGAACTGGGTGCTTGTATTAGGAATAATCAGAAACCAGGTAATGTGATTTATGGTTGCAATCCTTGTATAGCACTCAGAACAATGGGTTAGGAGGATCATTATGGGTTGGAAGACTGAGTTTAACAGTGAGTCTCAGAACACCATAGACTACAGAGTGAGGTGCTGTCTCAAACATGTATCAGAATTTCCCATCTCAAATGCACCCTGTATTTGAAATGCATATGGTGTTTCTCTGGGTCTGTCATTCCCTCCAAGGAGCTGCTTTCTGGAAGAAATTTAAATGAATAAAAGCTTCATTCTTAATAAAATCGAATTTCTGATTTGCGAATTTCGTACAGCTGTCTGTAATTTGGATATAAAATAATTAGGATCCTATATGGAGTTTATTTTTCTTTTATATTTTGTTAGATTTCAGTCTCAATTTTAGACTGGAATAAGAATATATTCAAAATTATTTCGATCCTTTTAAAACTTGAGACATGTTTCAGGCCCAATATCCCACAAATTTCCACACATGTAATTCCTGAAAGCTGGATGGACAGAAGCAGTTTTTTCAAATAGTAATTATGTATCAGACTTGGCTGAACTTTTAATTCCTTTGCTAACCCGTCAAGTACATGTGTGCCATCTAGTGGTAACTCCTATCAGTGCAAGCTCTCACGTTTTGGACCAGAAAACTCACAGTTGCTCACCAGTCTCTCATCCCCCCACCCCCCCAAACAGGGTTTCTCTGTGTAGCTTTGAGCCTTTCCTGGATCTCGCTCTGTAGACCAGGCTGGCCTCAAACTCACAAAGATCCGACTGCCTAAAACTTTTGGAGGTAGGAACAAATATGGGAATCATATAAAGAAAATGCACTTTTTAAACTAAGATGGAGTCCATATTCCAGGACTCAAATTTCAATTAAATGCTATCCCTTTGTTCCTTGGCCCTACTAAGATTTCTGGGTCTGAAAGTCCTGATGGGGGAGGGTGGGAAGGGAGAGGGGGGGGATCATGTTGGAGGAGGTTGGAGGAGGTGAGTACCAGAAGAGACAACTGGAATAGAGAGGCATCCACAGAAAATGCTAGAGTCTAGTGCAATGGAAACTCCTAGGATTCTATGAGGGAGACACTCTCTAAGACTCCTAGCAGTAGCAGATAAGGAACCTGAACTGGTAATCTATTGTAACCAGGCAAAGCTTCCAGTGGATGGACTGGGACACCAACTCAGTCACAAAACTTTTCACCTACAAGTTGTCCTGCCTACAAAACGTGCAGGGGTAAAGTTGGCAAAAAGTTGTGAGAGTGCCCAATCAATGACAGGTAGCTTGACCCGATACTATGATAGGGAACTCCCAACTGACACTGCCTGGAGGACCAGGACCCAGACCCTGGATAGTCCAGAGACCTAGAATAGGAAAAAAAAAAAAAAAAAAACCATGACTGGCAAAAAACAAAAACAGTCAAGGAAATGATCCCTAATGATGTTCTGCTATATTCATAGATTGATGCCTAGCCCAGTTGTCATCAGAGAGGCTTCATCTAGCAGCTGATAGAAACCGATGCGGAGTCTCACAAATAACATTAGGTCGAGCTCAGGAAACCTCCAGGCCTGCATGGACTGACCTAGTCCCTCTGCATATATATTACAGCTTGTTCTTCTTGTGGCATCACTAACAGTGGGAACAAGGGCTGTCTCTGACCCTGTTCCTGCTTTGTTACCATTTCCTCCTACCAGGAGGCCACGTCCAGGCTTCATAGGAGAGGAGGTGCCTATCCCCACTGTAATTTGAAAGAGAAGGTTGGTTGACACCCATGGGAAGCCTGTCCTTTCCAATATGTTCAAATCATTTTGGTTCCATACATGAAATAAATTTAACACTTGTCAAGCAGTCACTATTTATTTTATTTTCTTTTTGACACAAGGTCTTACTATGTACCTCAGGCTAGGGCTGCCTGACATTCTTGGGACTTCTCTCATTTCCACCCCTTAGTACTAAGATTGTTGCCATGGTCCATTGTGCCTGGCTCCGTTTCTATTACCACAGTTAATACACCTTTGCTGACCAAACATGTTAAAGTGTAAAATTATCACTTGTGACACAAAGATGTCAGGTAACTAGTGGAAAACACGAAACCATAAAGCTCAACTAGACATTTAATCCCTGTCCCCAGCTGCCCCTCCAGTACCATTGAAACAGTGCTTGGGCAGCACAGCAGTATTGTGAAAGAAGTTGCCTTGAGACTATTGTGTTCTTTTTAACTGTGGACATGTTGCATGTGTGGGGGTGGGGTCAGCAGCCCTGCCCCTCAGAAAGAAAGACCTAGGACCAGTTACTTTTTTTCCCAAGTCCCACAGTCCAGTCTCCAGTGTTGGAGCAATCTGTCAAGATGTCTGCATTTTCCCTCTCCTGGGCACTGCCTTCAGCATCCACCTTTGCCCTAGTCAGTCTGTACCCTGGCAACATGGTTCTTCACACAGCCTGCTTGACAGCATCTGGAAGGTACTCTTCACACAACTGGAAGAGGAGGGTAATCATCAAAATCTTCCGGCTTCAAACCTTTGGACCAAAACAGTGATCTGCCTGCAAGATACTCTGGGACAAAAGTAACGCAAGTATTATGGCCGTAAACAGTCACTTTCTGGTTGGATGTAAAACCCAATCATGTGAGGAGTCTTAGTCATTAAGCCATCTCTTCTGCCCGTCATTTTTCTATTATTGATTTAAAATGTGTGGTCACTTTTTTTCCAATGAATGTCACCAAAACTGTATGGTTTTCCTACCAGCAGTAAGAAATCACACTGTACCCATTCTCCATATATGATTTCTTATCTAACTTTGAGTTCTGATTTATTGTAATTTTTTCCTGTAGTTTTTATTTTTTCTGGAAATGTTTGCTATCATGTTTTGTGATTACCTGAATTGGGTGCTCATATCAGGAATAATCAGAAACCAGGCAATGTGGATTATGAGGACAATTTTGTACAGCATTCAGAACACTGGGTAAGATGGATCATCTTGGGTTGGAGTCTAACAGTGACTCTCAGAACACCATAGGAGACAAAGTGAGATGCTGTCTCAAAAATGTATCAGAATTCCCCATCTTAAATGCACCATGTATTTGAAGAGCACATGGTGTAACATTGGGTCTGCCATTCCCTCTAAGCAGCCGCTTTCTGCCAGAAATTTAGATGAAAAAAATTTCATTGTTAATCAAATCATATTTCAGATTTGTGGTTTTTCTGATACCTGTCTGTAATTTAGAAATAGACTCAATAGGATCTTGTATGGAATTTATTTTTGTTTTACAGTTTGTTTTATCTCACTGGAATAAGAATATATTCAGAATTATTTCAATCCTTCTACAATATGAGACATGCTTTAGGCCAAATAGCTCACAAATTTCCTCATATGTAATTTCCACAGTGTGGATGGATGAGAGCAGTGTTTTCAAATGGTACTAATAATGAATCAGACTTGCTGAAGCTTTAAATTCCTTTGCTAACCCGTCATGTACATGTGTGCCCTCTAGTGGTGACATGGATCAGTGCAAGCGCTCACATTTCAGACCAGAAAACTCACAGTGGCTCACCAGTCTCTCATTTATTAAGCACCTACAACTTTTGCTGGAAGGAAGAAATATTCGAATCATATAAAGAAATTTCTGGTTTATAAAAATGAGATGCAGTCTGCATTTCTGAATCTGGGTGGGTTGGAATGCGAAGAGGAGGGATCATGTTGGGGAGGTTGGAGGGAGTGAGTACAGGGAGAAACAACTGGAACAGGGGGGCATCTCTGAAACTATGTAGATACTTACTGCAATGGAATCTCCCAGGATTCTGCGAGGGTTAACCTAGCTAAGACTCCTAGTAATGAGGATTATGCCGCCTGGAGTGGCTGTCCTTTGTAACCATGCAAGGATTCCAGCGGAGGGACTGGATCACCAACCCAACTGCCACACCAACTCCAGTGTCGTCCGTGTGACATGAACAATTATGTCAATAATAGCAAACTGGAGATACGTGTCCCACCGGACTAAGCTCCCTGGAGGTCCCTGGCTGAGTGCCCATGTTATGCCTCCTTCTCGAAGGAGACGTGCTTCATAGTGGATCATGAGCTCCCTGGGCTATGGGTTTTGTATAACTGTTTTTTTTTTTGATAATGTTTTAATTAATCTATGAAGCACAGCCAAAATTAATGACTGCTTGGGTTGTGAATTATGGAGGAAAGGAGAAGCTGGACATGGACCTTATTTAGATATAGCAGAATGAGCTATTCCTTAAAGACCCCAAGCCGTTAGATAAAGAAAGTATAATAGTTCAGGCACTTTTAGGGAATGAACACTCATCCATTAGAAATCCTTTAGGAATCCCAACTAAAGTGATTTATGGCAGAAAATGTTGTCTCATAGGAGGCAGATGGTGGGCCCCTCTGTTGAGGAAGTTCAGTATGGGAAACTTAAAGACTACAGTAGAACCCCTTCCCCTTACAGGTGTAAAAGTACAAGAGTCCATATTCCAGCAGGTAAAAGGGTTTTATATTAAAAAAGGTATGTGATAAAAGAACTAAAGAAAGACTTAGGGAGGATCTGCAGCATCCAAATTGGCTAAATGGGTCATGAGAACCAGAAAAGTAGAAGTGCATAATAAACTAGAGAGCGGCTGAGATAAAGATGAAGGACACAGCCGCAACCGCAAAGATGCCTTCGCAAGTCTAGAGACTGTACTAAGTTTAAAAAACACAGACTGCTCTTTGGGCCATAAAGTTCTTGTGGTTAAAGGGATATGTCTAGCGCCGATTAATAATTGTGTACTTGCTGTTTTTTAAAGATGATGTAATTAAATTATTGCCAAGCTCTTGTTGTTCCTTGTATGACTTGATAGTTTTCTTTTCTGTATATAAACTACTGATTTACAGAAGTAAAATTACAACAGATACAAACCACTTCTGAGTGTGTTGTCTGTCAGTCATTCGCCGAATCCTTGCCTTCCTCACTACCCAAGCCTTGGTCCCCCTACGGTCGTGGTACCACCCATGGGCCAGTCTGTGACACCCAACCACAAAACCTTTAACCTACAATTTGTGCTGACTACAAAATGTGCTGGGGTGAATGTGGCACAGAAATTCTGGGAGTGTCGAACTAATGACAGGGCCAATTTGAGACCCATAATAATAGAGTGAGCTCTCCCATGACACTGCCTGAAGGGCCAGTTCCCAGAAGCTGGATATCCCAGAGACCGAGAATTAAAAAAAAAAAAATTATGACTGGCCAAAAACACAAACAGTCAAGGAAATGATCCCTAATGGTGTTCTGCTGTATTCATAGATTGATGCCTAGCCCAGTTGTCATCAGAGAGGCTTCATCCAGCAACTGATAGATAAAGATGCAGAGTCTCACAACTAAACATTAGGTCAAGCTCAGGAAATCCTCCAGAAGATGGAGAGGAAGAATTGGAGGAGGCAAAGGAATCAAAGACATAAAAAAAAAACCTCTAAAGTCCACTCACCTCGGCTCACAGTACCTCAGAGAGACTGAACTGACAACCACCAAGCCTGCATGGGCTGACCTAGTCCCTCTGCATATATATTACAGCTTGTTCTTCTTGTGGCATCACTAACAGTGGGAGCAAGGGCTGTCTCTGACCCTGTTCCTGCTTTGTTACCATTTCATCCTACCAGGAGGCCACGTCCAGGCTTAATAAGAGAAGAGGTGCCTAGTCCTCCGCAAATTGAAATAGAAAGACGGTTGACACCCATGGGAAGCCTGTCCTTTCCAATATTGTTCAAGTCCTTTTAGTTTCATACACAAAATAAATTTAACACTTGTTAATCAGTCACTATGTGCTTTTATTTTCTTTTTGACACAAGGTCTTACTATGTACCCGAAGCTAGGGCTGATGAAACACACGGGAGTCCTCTGATTTCCAGCTCTTAGTACTAGAATTACAGCCACAAACCACTGTGCATGGCTCAGTTTCTATTACCACAGGTAACAATCCTTTACTGACCAAACATGATAAAGTGTAAAATTAACACTTGTGACAAAAAAGATGTCAGGTAACTAGTGGAGAGCATGAAACCATAAAGCTCAACTGGACTTTAATCCCTGTCCCCAGCTGCCCCTCCAGGACCATTGAAACAGTATTTGGGCAGCACAGCAGTATTGTGAAAGAAGTTGCTTTGAGACTATTGTGTTCTTTTAAACTGTGGATATGTTGCTTGTGTGGGGGTGGGATCAGCAGTCCTGCCCCTTGGAAAGAAAGACCTGGGACAAGCTGCTTTTTCTCTACAGCCCCACCGTCCAGTATCAAGTGTTTGATCTGTCAAGATCCTGCATTTTCCTTCTCCTGTGCACTACCTTCAACCTCCAACTTTGCCCTAGTCAGTCTGTACCCTGGCAACATGGTTCTTCCAATAGCCTGCTTAAGAGCATCTGCAAGGTACTCTTTACACCTTCCAGCTTAAAATCTTTGGACCAAAAATCGTGATCTGCTTGCAAGATATTCTGGGACAAAAGTAATGCAAGTATTATGGCCATAAACAGTCACATTCTGGTTGGATTTAAAACCCAATCATGTGAGCCATCTTGTAACTAAGCCATCTCTTCTTCACCTCATTTTTAATTATTGATTTAAAATGTGTGGTCACTTTTTTTCCAGTGAATTTCACCAAAACTATATGATTTTCCTAACTGCAGTAAGAAATCACATTGCACAGGTTCTCCTTGTTATGTTTTCTTTTCTTACTTTGAGTTCTTATTTATTGTAATTTTCTTCCTGTAGTTTTTTCTGGAAATGTTTGCTATCATGTTTTGTGATTACCTGAATTGGGTGCTCATATGGGGAATAATCACAAACCAGGCAATGTGGTTTATGGCTGCAATTTTTTGTACAGCATTCAGAACACTGGGTTAGGAGGATCATCATGGGTTGGAGTCTAACAGTGAGTCTCAGAACACCATAGGAGACAGAGTGAGATGCTGTCTCAAAAAAATGTATCAAAATTCCCCATCTCAAATGCACCATGTATGTGAAGTGTACATGTGTTATCTTTGGGTCTGCCATTCCCTCTAAGCAGCTGCTTTCTGCCAGAAATTTAGATGAAAAAATTTCATTGTTAATCTAACCACATTTCTGATTTGTGGTTTTTCTGATACCTGTCTGCATTTTGGAAGTAGAGTAATTAGGATCCTATATGGAATTTATTTTTCTTTTACAATTTGTTTTTTATCTCAATTTTAAACTGGAATAAGAATATATTTAGAATGATTTTAATCCTTTTACAATAGGAGACATGTTTTAGGCCAAATATCTCTCAGATTTCCTCATATGTAATTCCCACAGTGCGGATGGATGAGAGCAGTATTTTCAAGTGGTACTAATAATGAATCAGACTTGCTGAAGCTTTTAATTCCTTTGCTAACATATTAAGTACACGTGTGCCCTCTAGTGGTTACATGGATCAGTGCAAGCTCTCACATTTCGGACCAGAAAATTCACAGTTGCTCACCAGTCACTCATTCTTTTTTTATTAACCGCCTAAAACTTTTGCTGGAAGGAAGAAATATAGAAATTATATGAAGAAATTTCTGCTTCATAAAATGAGATGCAGTCCACATTCAATGATCCAAATTTCAAATAAATGCTATCCCTTTGCTCCTTGACCCTAATACCATTTGTGTGTCTGAAAGTTCTGATGGGTTTGGGTGGGAATGGGAAGAGGAGGGATCATGTTGGGGGAGGTTGGAGGGAGTGAGTGCCAGGAGAGACAACTGGAATTAGGAGACATCTATGGAACAAGCTAGAAGCCCAGTGCAATGGAAACTCCTAGGATTCTATGAAAGTGACACTAGCTAAGACTCCCAGCCACGGCAGGCATGGAGCCTGAACTGGTTATCTGTTGTAACCAGGCAAGGCTTCCAGTGGACGGACTGGGACACCAACTCAGCAACAAAACCTTTTACCTACAAAACATGCAGGGGTAAAGGTGGCACAAAAATCGTGAGAGTGCCCATCTCATGACAGGTCCAGCTTGAGTTCCATACTATGATAGGGAGCTGCCCTTCGACACTGCCTGGAGGGCCAGAACCCAGATGCTGGATGGGCCAGAGACCTAAAAATGAAAAAAAAAAACCACCATAACTGGCAACAAACAAAAACAGTCAAGGAAACGATCCCTAATGATGTCTGCTATTCTCATAGATTGTTGCCTAGACCACATGTCATGACTTAGGCTTTATCTAATAACAGATGGAAACAGAAGCAGAGACCACAACCACACATTAGACAGAGCACTGGGAATCCTGCAGAAGGTGTGGATTGTAGGAGTCAAAAATGTGAAGGACATCACAAGAGAACTCAAAAAATCCACTCACCCGGACTCCTTGGGACTCACAGATACTGAACTGACAACCAGGAAGCCTGCATGGGCTGACCTAGTCCCTCTGCATACAAATTACTGCTTGGTCTTCTTGTGGGACTCTTACCAGTGGGAACATGAGTTTTCTCACTTTGTTCTGACTTTTGGGACATTTTCCTCCAACCAGGATGCCTTGTTCAGGCTTAATAGGAGAGAATGTGCCTTGTGCCACAGCAACTTGAAATACCATGTTGGTTGACATCCATGGGAGGCCGGCTTTTTCCAATACTGTTCAAATTATTTCAATTTATAAAAGAAGTTAGTTTAATATTTAAAGTACACTTGTCCAGCAGTCACTATTAATTTTATTTTATTTTTGACACAAGGTTTTACTATGTACCTCAGGCTAGGGCTGCCTGACATTCTTGGGACTTCTCTCATTTCCACTCCTTAGTACTAAGATTATTGCCATGGTCCACTGTGCCTGACTCAGTTTCTATTACCACTGTTAATACTCCTTTGCTGACCAAACATGTCAAATTGTAAAATTAACACTTGTGACACAAAGATGTCAGGTAACTAGTGAAGGACCTAAAACCATAAGGCTCAACTAGATATTTAATCCCTGTCCCCAGCTGTCCCTCCAGTACCATTGAAACAGTACTTGGGCAGCACAGCAGTATTGTGAAAGAAGTTGCTTTGAGACTATTGTGTTCTTTTTAACTGTGGACATGTTGAATGTGTGGGGGTGGGATCAGCAGCCCTGCCATTTGGAAATAGTGACCTGGAACAGCTGCTTTTTCTCTACAGCCCCACAGTCCAGTCTCCAGTGTTGGAGCAATCTGTCAAGATGTCTGCATTCTCCCTCTCCTGGGCACTGCCTTCAACCTCCACCTAGTCAGTCTGTACCCTGGCAACATGTTTCTTCCCACAGCCGGATTAAGAGCATCTGGAAGGTACTCTTCACACCTGGAAGAGTAGGGTAATCATCGATATCTTCCAGCTTCAAACCTTTTGACCTAAACAGTGATCTGAATACAATATACTCCAGGGCTAGTAGCACAAGTATTATGGCAATAAACAATCCCTTTCCGTTTGGATTTAAAACTCAGTCATGTGAGCCATTAGTTATTAAGTGATCTCTTCTGCTCCTCATTTTTTATTATTGATTTAAAATGAGTGGTCGCTTTTTTCCAGTGAATTTCACCAAAACTATATGGTTTTCCTAGCTAAAGTAAGAACTGCACCCATTCTCGTTGTTATGTATTTTTTTTACATTGAGTTCTGATTTATTATAATTTACTTCCTGTAGTTTTTTGTGGAAAAGTTTGCTATCATGTTTTGTGATTACCTGAATTGGGTGCTCATATCAGGAATGATCACAAACAAGGCAATGTGTTTTATGACTTTATTTTTGTACAGCACTCAGAACACTGAGTTAGGAGATTCATCATGGACTAGAGTTTAACAGTGAGTCTCAGAACACCATAGGCAACAGAGTGAGGTGCTGCCTCAAAAGTCTATCAGAATTCCCCATCGTAAATGCACCATGTATTTGAAGTGCACATGATATATTCTCAGGTCTGTCAGTCCCTCTAAGCAGCTGCTTTTTCGCCGAAATTTAGATGAAAAAATTTCATTGTTACTCAAATCATATTTCTGATTTGTGGTTTTTCTGATACATGTCTGAAATTTGGAAATAGAGTCATTAAGATCCTATATGGAACTTATTTTTCTTTTACAGTTTGTTGTCAATCTCAATTTTAGACTGGAGTAAGAATATATTCAGAATGATTTCAATCCTCTTGTAATATGAGATATGTTTCAGGCCCAATATCTCACAAATTTCCTCATATGTAATTTCCACAGGGTGGATGGATGAGAGCAGTGTTTTCAAATAGTAGTAAGAATGTATCAGACTTGCTGAAGCTTTTAATTCCTTTGCCAAACTGTCAAGTACATGTGTGCCATCTAGTGGTGACATGGATCAGTGCAAGCGCTCGCTTTTGGGAGCAGAAAACTCCCAGTTGCTCACCAGTCTCTCATTCTTTTTATTAACGGCCTAAATCTTTTGCTGGAAGGAAGAAATATGGGAATCATATAAAGAAATGTCTGTTTTATGAAATGAGATGCAGTCCACTTTCAAGGAACCAAATTTCAATTAAATGCTATCCCTTTGCTCCTCTGCCCTAATACTGTTTGTGGGTCTAAAAGTTCTGATGGAGTGGTTTGGGAATGGGAAAAGGAGGTATCATGTTGGGGGAGGTTGGAGGGAGAGAGTTCCCGGAGGGACAACTGGAATTAGGAAGCATCTATGGAACCAGCTAGAAGCCTAGTGCAATGGAAAGTCCTAGGATTCTATGAGAGTGTCACTTTTTAATACACCTAAGCAATGACAGGCATGGAGCCTGAACTGGTTATCTACTGTAAACAGGCAGGGCATTCATTAGAGGGACTGGGACACCTATTCAGCCACAAAACCTTTTACCTACAATTTGTCCCGCCTACAAAACATGCAGGGGTAAAGGTGGCACAGATATTGTGAGAGTGCCCAGCCAATGACAGGTCAAGTTTGAGACCCATAACATGATAGAGAGCCTCCCCAGACACTGACCATAGACCCAGGACCCAGAGTCTGGATAGCACAGAGATCTAGAATACAAAACAAACAAACAAACAAATAAAAACAAACAAAAAAACCCCATAATTGGCAAAAAACAAAAACAGTCAAGGAAATGATTTCTAATGATATTCTGCTCTACTCATAGATTGTTGCCTAGCCCACGTGTCATGACTGAGGCTTTATCCAGCAACTGATGGAAACAGAAGCAGAGACCCACAACCACACATTAGGCAGAGCTTGGGAAATCCTGCAGAAGGTGTGGATTGTAGGAGTCAGTGGATTCAAGGGTATCATCAGAAAACTCAAAGAATTCACTCACCGGGACTCATTGGGGCTCACAAGACTGAACTGACAACCAGGAAGCCTGCATGGGCTGATCTAGTCCCTCTGCATACAAATTACTGCTTGGTCTTCTTGTGGGACTCCTGCCAGCGGGAACATGGGTTGTCTTTCACTATGTTCCGACTTTTGGGACATTTTCCTCCAACCAGGATGCCTTGTTCAGTCTTAACAGGAGAGGATGTGCCTGGTCCCAGGGGAACTTGAAATACCATGTTGGTTGACACCCATGGGAGGCCGGCTTTTTCCAATATTGTTCAAATTATTTCAATTTATAAAAGAAGTTAGTTCAATATTAAGAGTACACTTGACCAGCAGTCACTATTTTATTTTCTTTTTGACACAAGGTCTTACTATGTACCTCAGGCTAGGGCTGCCTGACACTCTTGGGACTTCTCTCATTTCCACCCCTTAGTACTAAGATTATTGCCATGGTCCACTGTGCCTGGCTCCATTTGTATTACCACATTTAATACACCTTTGCTCACCAAACATGTAAAATTAACACTTGTGACACAAAGATGTCAGGTAACCAGTGGAGTACTAGAAACCATAAAGCTCAACTAGACATTTAATCCCTGTCCCCAGCTGCCCCTCCAGTACAGTTGAAAACAGTACAATTGAAACAGTTCTTGGGCAGCACAGCAGTATTGTGAAAGAAGTTGATTTCAGACTATTGTGTTCATTTTAAATGTGGACATGTTGAATGTGTGGGGGTGTGATCAGCAGCCCTGCCCCTTGGAAAGAAAGACCTGGGACCAGCTGCTTTTTATCTACAGCCCAACAGTGCTGTCTCCAGTGTTGGAGCCATCTGTGAATATGTCTGCATTTTCCCTCTCCTGGGCACTGCCTTCAACCTTCAACTTTGCCCTAGTCCGTCTGTATCCTGGCAACATGGTTCTTTTAATAGCCTGCTTAAGAGCATCTGGAAGGTGCTCTTCACACATCTGGAAGATTAGGGTAATCATCCATATCTTCTCGCTTCAAACATTTGGACCAAAACAGTGATCTGCCTGCAAGATACTCTGGGACAATAGCAGTGCAAGTATTATGGCCGTAAACAGTCACTTTCTGGTTGGATTTAAAACCCAGTCATGTGAGCCATCTTAGTCCTTAATGGATCTCTTCTGCACCACATTTTTTTATTATTGATTAAAAATGAGTGGTCACTTTTTTCCAGTGAATCTCAGTAAAACTATATGGTTTTCCTAACTGTAGTAAGAAATCACATTGTACCTATTCTCCTTATTATGTTTCCTTTTATTATTTTAAGTTCTGATTTATTGTACATTTCTTCCTGGAGTTTTTTTTTTCTGGAAAAGTTTGCTCTCATGTTTTGTAATTACCTGAATTGGGTGCTCATATCAGGAATAATCACAAACCAGGCAATGTGGTTTATGGCTGCAATTTTTTTATTTACAGCACTCAGAACACCGAATTACGAGATTCATCATTGTTTGGAGTCTTATGGTGAGTCTCAGAACACCATAGGCGACACAGTGAGATGCTGCCTCAAAAGTGTATCAGAAATCCCCGGCTTAAATGCACCATGTATTTGAAGAGCACATGGTGTATCATCCGGTCTGTCATATACGCCAAGCAGATGCTCTCTGGCAGAAATTTAGATGAAAAAAATTTCAGTGTTAATGAAATTATATTTCGATTTGTGGTTTTTATGATACCTGTCTATAATTTAGAAATAGAGTCATTAGGAACCTATATGGAATTTATTTATTTATTTTTTACAGTTTGTTTTTTACCTCAATTTTTTTTACTGGAATAAGAATATATTCATAATAATTTCAGTCTTTTTCAATGTGAGACATGCTTCAGGCCCAATATCTCACAAATTTCGTCATATGTAATTCTCACAGGGTGGAATGATGAGAACAGTGTTTTCAAATGGTTGTAAGAATGCCTCAGACTTGCTGAAGTTTTAATTCCTTTGCTAACCTATCAAGTACATGTGTGTCCTCTACTGGTTACATGGATCAGTGCAAGCTCTCACATTTCAGACCAGAAAACTCACAGTTGCTCACCAGTCTCTCATTTTTATTAACTGCCTAAAACATTTGCCGGAAGGAAGAAATATGGGAATTATATAAGAAAATTTCTGCTTCATAAAATGAGATGCAGTCCACTTTCAAGGAACCAAATTTCAATTAAATGCTATCCCTTTGCTCCTCGGCCCTAATACTATTTGTGGGTCTGAAAGTTTTGGGAATGGGAAGGGGAGGTGTCATGTTGGGGGATGTTGGAGTGAGTGAGTGCTTGGAGAGACAACTGGCATTAGGAGGCATCTATGGAACGAGCTGGAAGCCCAGTGCAATGGAAACTCCTAGGATTCTATGAGAGTGACACTAGCTAAGACTCCCAGCATGGCAGGCATGGAGCCTGAACTGGTTATCTACTGTAACCAGGCAAGGCTTCCAGTGGAGGGACTGGGACACCAACTCAGCCACAAAACCTTTTACCTACAATTTGTCCCGCCTACAAAACGTGCAGGGGTAAAGGTGGCACAAAAATCGTGAGAGTGCCCAGCCAATGACAGGTCCAGCTTGAGCCCCAGACTATGATAGGGAGCTCCCTCCTGACACTGCCTGTAGGCTCAGGGCCTAGAGCCTGGATAGCATAGAGACCTAGAATCCAAAAATTATGACTGGCAAAAAACACAGTCAAGGAAATGATCCCTAATGGTGTTCTGCTACATTCACAGATTGATGCCTAGCCCAGTTGTCATCAGAGAGGCTTCATCTAGCAGCTGATGGAAACTAGTGCAGAGTCTCACAACTAAACATTACGTAGAGCTCAGGAAATCCTCCTGAAGAGGGGGAGGAAGAATTGGAGGAGACAGAGGAGTCAAGGACATTAAAAAAAAAAAAAACCTCTAAAATCCACTCACCTCGGCTCATTGGAGCTCAGAGAGACTGTACTGACAACCAGTGAGCCTTCATGGACTGAACAAGTCCCTCTGCATATATATTACAACTTGTTCTTCTTGTGTGATCCCTATCAGTGGGAGCAAGGGCCGTCTCTGACACTGTTCCTGTTTTTATTACCATTTCCTCCTACCAGCAGGCCATGCCCAGGTTTCATAGGAGAGGAGGTACCTAGTCCTACCGCAATTTGAAAGAGAAGGTTGGTTGACACCCATGGGAAGCCTGTCCTTTCCAATATTATTCACATCGTTTTAGTTTCATACATGAAATAAATATTACACTTTCAAGCCGTCACTATTTTATTTTATTTTTTCTTTGACACAAGATCTTACTATGTACCCCAGGCTAGGGCTGCTGAAACACATGGATTCCTCTCATTTCCACATCTTAGTACTAGGATTATAGCCACAAACCACTGTGCATGGCTCAGTTTCTATTACCACAGTTAATAATCCTTTGCGGACCAAACATGTTAAAATGTGATATCACCACTTGTGACAAAAAGATGTCAGGTAACTAGTGGAGAACATGAAACCATAAGGCTCACCTAGACATTCAATCCCTGTCCCCAGCTGCCCCTCCAGTACCATTGAAACAGTACTTGGGAAGCACAGCAGTATTGTGAAAGAAGTTGCTTTGAGACTATTGTGTTCTATTAACTGTGGACATGTTGCATGTGTGGGGGTGGGGTCAGCAGCCCTGTCCCTTGGACACAAAAGAATGGGACCAGCTGCTTTTTCTATACAGCCCCAGTGTCTAGTCTCCAGTGTCTGGAGCTATCTGTCAAGCTGTCTACATTTTCACTCTCCTGTGTACTGCCTTAAACCTCCACTTTGTCCTTGTCTGTCTGTATCCTGGCAACATGGTTTTTCCCCACAGCCTGCGTAAGAGCATCTGGAAGGTACTCTTCACACTACTGGAAGAGTAGTAATCATCAGTATCTTCCAGCTTCCAACCTTTTGACCTAAACAGTGACCTGAGTACAAGATACTCTTCGACTAGCATTGCAAGTATCAGGACAGTATACAGTCACTTTCGGGTTGGATTTAAAACCCAATCATGTGAGCCATCTCAGTCATTAAGCCATCTCTTCAGCTCCTGATTATTTTTTATTTAAAATGAGTGTTTACTTTTTTCCAGTGAATATCACGAAAGCTTTATGATTTTCCTAACTGCAGTAAGCAGTTGCTTTGTACCCATTCTCCTGGTTATGTTTTTTTCTTTTACTTTGAGTTCTGATTTATTGTAATTCTCTTCCTGTAGTTTTTTTTTTTCTGGCAGAGTTTACCATCCTGTATTGTAATTACCTCATTTGGGTGTTTGTATTAAGAATAGTCAGAGAACACGCCATTTAGTTTATGGCTTCAATCCTTGTATAGCACTCAGAACAATGGGTTAGGAGGATCATCGTGGGTGAAGTTTAACAGTGAGTCTGAGAACACCATAAGCTACAGAGTGAGATGCTGTCTCAAAAGTGTATCAAAACTCCCCATAGCATATGCACCATGTATTTGAAGTGCACATGGTCTATCTCTGGGTCTGTCATTCTCTCTAAGCAGCTCCTTTCTGAAGAAATTTAGATGAATAAATCCTTCATTGTTAAACAAATCTTATTTATGATTGAGATTTCCTTATACCTGTCTGTAATTTGGAAACAGACTCATTTGTTTCCCATATGGAATTTAATTTTCTTTTATATATATATATATATATATATATATATATATATATGTTTTTGGTCTCAATTTTAGACTATTATAAGAATATATTCACATTGATTTCAGTTCTTTTAATACATGAGACATGATTCAGGCCTAATATCATACAAAATTCCTCATATGTAATTCCCACAACCTGCATTGTTGGGAGTAGTGTTTTCAAATGGTGTAGCTGGAAGTTCTCCTTTGTCCCACCCAGTCCTCTGCTGCTCAGATGCACATAAACACACAGAGGCTTATATTAATTAAAACTTCTTGGCCAATAGCTCAGGCTTACTACTGACTGGCACTTACACTTAAACTCAGCCGATTTCTGTTAATCTGTATGTCCCCACATTTTCCAGGGCTTTTCCTATGTGCCATTGCTAGCTGCTCCCTGGATGACAGGCTGAATTCTCCTGACTCAGCCTTCCTCTTCCCAGATTCTCTTTGTCTGCTTATCCCACCTATACTTCCTGCCTGGCTACTGGCCAATCAGCGTTTTATTAAACCAGTGTACAAAAGCATTATCCCACTGCATAATGATAGTAAGAATGTATTAGGTGGTAATAATGTAAGAAGCTTTTAATTCTTTGCTAACCTATCGAGTCCATGTGTGCCCTCTAGTGGTTACATGGATCAGTGCAATCTCTCACGTTTCAGACTAGAAAAAACAGAGTTGCTCACCAGTCTCTGATTCTTTTTATTAACCGCCTAAAACATTAGCAGAAAGGAATAAGTATGGAAATTATATAAAGAAATTTCTCGTTTTAAAAATGAAGTGTTGTCCTTATTCAGGGACCCAAATTTCAAGTACATGTTATCCCTTTTTTCCTTGGCCCTAATACTATTTGTGTGTTTGAAAGTCTGGATGGTGGTGGGTGGGGATGGGAACAGGAGGAGTCATGTTGGGGAGGTTGGAGGGAGTGAGTACCGAGAGAAACAACTGGAATAGTCAGGTATCTCTGTAACGAGTTAGAAAACAAGTGCAATGGAAACTCCCAGGATTCTATGAGGGTGACCCTACCTAACACACCTAGCAATGAGATACACAGCCTAAAATGGCCATCTGTTGTACCCAGGCAAGGCTTCCAGTGGAGGGACTGGGACACAAACCCAGCCACAAAACCTTTTACCCTCAATTTGGTCCTGCCTACAAAATATCCTGGGGTAGAAATGGCACAGAAATTGTGAGAGTGCCCAACCAATGACTGGTCCAGCTTGAGCTCCATACTATGACAGGGAACTCCCCCTGACATTGTCTGTAGTCCCAGGACCCAGAGGCTTGATAGTCCAGAAACAACAAATAGAACAAAACATGATGGGCACAAAAGAAAAAAATATCAATGAAATGTTTCCTATTGATATTTGCTCCTCTCAGAGATTGTTGCCTAGCCCAGCTGTCATCAGAGAGGCTTCACCTAGCATCTGTCAAAAACAGATGCACTGACCCACAACCAAACATTAGGCAGAGCTCGGGGAATCCTGAAGAAGAAGGGAAGGAAGTAATGGAGGAGGCAGAGTAATCAAGGACACCACAAGAAAACTCACAGAATCCACTCATCTCAGCTCATATGGGCTCACAGAGACTGAACTGACAACCAGCGAGCCTGCCTGTGCTGACCGAGGCCCTCTGCATATGTATTACAGCTTGTTCTTCTTGTGTGATCCCTAACAGTGGGAGCAAGGGCTGTCTCTGACTCTGTTGCCTGCTTTTTGGACCATTTCCTCATACCAGGATGAGTTGTCCAGGCTTAAGAGGAGAGGAGGCGCTTAGTACCACTACAATTTGAAATCCCACATTGGTTGACATCCATGGCAGGTCCGCTCTTTCCAATATTGTTCAAATTATTTCCTTTTTATACATGAAATAATTGTAAGACTTAAGTACACTTCTCAAACAGTCATCATTCGCTTTTATTTTCTTTTTGACACAGGTCTTACTATGTACCCCAGGCTAGGGTTGACCTAACACTCATGGGACTCCATTCATTTCCTCCTCCTGGAACTTGGATTATAACCACACACCACTGTTCCTGGATCCAATTCTATTATCACAGGTAATACCCTTTTGCAGATCATCAAGGTAAAAGTGTAAATTAGCTCTTGTGACACAAAGATGTCAGGTAACTAGTGGAGGACTGGAAACCATAAGGCTCACCTAGACATTTAATCCTTGTCCCGAGCTGCCTCTCCAGTACCATTGAAACAGTACCTGGGCAGCACAGCAGTACTGTGAAAGAAGTTGTTTTGAGACTATTGTGTTCTTTTTAACTGTGGATGAGTTGATTGTGTGGGGGTGGGATCTGCAGCCCTGTCACTTGGACACAAAGCTGCTTTTTCTATACAGCCCCAGTGTCTGGTCTCTTGTTTCTGGAGCTATCTGTCCAGCTGTCTACATTTTCACTCTCCTGTGCACTGCCTTAAACCTCCACTTTGTCCTTGTCTGTCTGTACCCTGGCAACTTGGTTTTTCCCCACAGTCTGTTTATGAGTCTCTGGAAGGTACTCTTCACACTACTGGAAGAGTAGTAATCATCAATATCTTCCAGTTTCAAATCTTTTGATCTAATAACTTATCTGCCTGCAAGGTACGCTGGGACTAGTAGTTCAAGCATTATGCAGCAATTGCTCACTTTCCAGTTGGATTTCAAACCCAATCTTGTGAGCCATCTTAGTCACTAAACCATCTCTTCTGCCCCTCATTGTTCATTCTTGATTTAAAATGACTGGTCAGTTTTATCCCATGAATTTCATCAAAGCTATATGATTTTCTTAACTGCATTAAAAAATCAGTATGTATCCATTCTCCTTGTTAAGTTTCCATTTCTTACTTTGAGTTTTGATTTATTGTAATTTCCTCCCTGTGGGTTTTTTTTCTCGTTAAGTTTACTATCCTGCTGTGTGATTACCTGAATTGGGTGCTTATATCAGGAGTAATCAGAAACCAGGCAATGTGGTTTATAGCTGCAATCCTTGTATATCACTCAGAACACTGGGTTAGGACGATCATCATGGGTTGGAGTCTAACAGTGAGTCTCAGAACACCATAGGCTACTGAGTAAGAAGCTGGCTCAAAAATGTATCAGATTCCCTATCTCAAATACACCATGTGTTTGAGGTGCACATGGTGTATCTCCAGGTCTCTCATTCCCTCTCAGAAGCTACTTTCTGGCAGAAATTCAGATGAATAAAAACTTCATTATTAATCAAATCATATTTGTGACTTGCAAATTTTGTACACCTAAATGTAATTTGGAAATAGAATCATTTTTATCCTATGTAGAATTTATTTTTCATTTACATTTTGTTAGATTTCGGGTCTCAATTTTAGACTGGGATAAGAATATATTCAGGATGATTTCAATCCTGATAAAATTTGAGACATGTTTCAGGCCCAATATCCCACAAACTTCATAATATGTAATTCCCGGAATCTGGAGGGATGGGAGCAATATTTTAAAATGGAAGAAATAACTTATCAGACTTAGTGAAGCTTTTAATTCCTTTGCTAACCGGTCAAGTACATGTGTGCCCTCTAGTGGTGACATGGATCAGTGCAAGCTCTCTCGTTTCAGAACAGAAAACTCAGCAATTGCTCACCAGTCTCTCATTCTTTATATTAAGCACCTACAACTTTTGCTGGAAGGAAGAAATATTCGAATCATATAAAGAAATTTCTGATTTATAAAATGAGATGCAGTCCACATTCAAGTATGCAAATTTCAATTAAATGCTTTCCCTTTTCTCCTTGGCCCTCCTAAAATGTGTGTTTGAATTTCTGGCTCTTGGTGAATTTGAATGGGAAGAGGAAGTATCATGTAGGGGAGGTTGGAGTGAGTGAGTACAGAGAGAAACAACTGGAATAAGAGGGAACTCTGAAACGATCTAGAGTACCTAGTACAATGGAATCTGCAGAAATCTATGAGGGTGGCCCTAGGTAAGACTACTAGTAATGAGGATTATGCAGCCTGAACTGGCTGTCCTTTGTAACCTGACAAGGATTCCAGTGGCGGGACTGGAACACCAACCCAACCACAAAACCTTTGACCTACAATTTGGGCTAACTACAAAACCTACAAGCTTGAGTTCCACACTATGTGAGAGGGAGCTCCCCCCTGACACTGCCTGATTGGCCAGGACCCAGAGTCCGGGTTAACCCAGAGACCTAGAATAGAAAAAAAAAATGACTGGCAAAAAACAAAAACAGTCAAGGAAATGATCCCTAATGATGCCCTGCTATATGCATAGATTGATGCCTAGCCTAGTTGTCCTCAGAGAGGCTTCAGTAGCAGCTGATGGATACAGATACAGAGTCTCACAACTAAACATTAGGTCAAGCATAGGAAATCCTCTAGAACAGGGGGAGGAAGAATTGGAGGAGATAGAGGATTCAGGACATAAAAAAAAAATCCTCACAAAGTCCACTCATGTCGGCTCATAGGCGCTCAGAGAGACTGAACTGACGACCACCAAGCCTGCATGGGCTGACCTAGGCCCTCTTCATATATATTACAACTTGTTCTTCTTGTGTGATCCTTATCAGTGGGAGCAAGGGCTGTCTCTGACCCTGTTCCTGATTTTGTTACCATTTCCTCCTACCAGGAGGTCATGTACAGTCTTAATAGGATAGGAGGTGTCTAGTCCCACTGCAAATTGAAATAGAATGTTGGTTGACACCCATGGGAAGCCTGTCCTTTCCAATATGTTCAAATCATTTTAGTTTCACACTTGAAATAAATTTAACACTTGTTAGTCAGTCACTATTTGCTTTTATTTTCTTTTGAACACAAGGTCTTACTATGTACCCCAGGGTAGAGCTGATGAAACACATGGGATTCCTCTCATTTCCAGCTCTTAGTACTAAGATTATAGCCAAAAACCACAGTCCATGGCTCAGTTTCTATTACCACAGTTAATACTCCTTTGCTGACAAAACACGTTAAAGTGTAAAATTAACACTTGTGACACAAAGATGTCAGGTAACTAGTGGAGAACATGAAACCATAAAGCTCAAATGGACATTTAATCCCTGTCCCCGGCTGCCCCTCCAGTACCACTGAAACAGTACTTGGGCAGCACAGCAGTATTGTGAAAGAAGTTGCCTTGAGACTATTGTGTTCTTTTTAAGTGTGGACATGTTGCATGTGTGGCAGTGGGATCAGCAGCCCTGCCCCTTGGAAAGAAAGACCTGGGACAAAATGCTTTTTTCTTCAGCACCACTGTCCAGTACACTGAGTTGGAGCAATCTGTCAAAATGTGTGCATTTCCCTCTCCTCTGCACTGTCTTCAACCTCCACCTTTGCCCTAGTTAGTCTGTACCCTGGCAACATGGTTCTTCCCACAACCTGCTTGAGAGCGCCTGGAAGGTACTCTTCACACAACTAGAAGAATAGGGTAATAATCAATATCTTCCAGCTTCAAACTTTTGGACCAAAACAGTGATCTGCCTGCAAGATACTCTGGGACAATAGTAGTGCAAGTATTATGGCCATAAACAGTCATTTTCTGGTTGGATTTAAAGCCCAATCATGTGAGATATCTTAGCCCTTAAGCCATATCTTTTGCCGCTCATTTTTTATTATTGATTTAAAATGAATGATCACGTTTTCCCAGTGAATCTCACAAAACAGTATGGATTTCCTAACTGCAGTAAGAAATCACATTGTACCCATTCTCCATATATGTTTACTTTTCTTACTTTGAATTCTGATTTATTGTAATTTTGTTCCTGTATTTTTTGTTTGTTTGTTTGTTTTTCGAGACAGAGTTTCTCTGTGTAGCTTTGCGCCTTTCCTGGAACTCACTTGGTAGTCTAGGCTGGCCTCGAACTCACAGAGATCCACCTGCCTCTGCCTCCCTAGTGCTGGGATTAAAGGCGTGCGCCACCACCGCCCGGCAGTTCCTGTATTTTTTTTCTGTTAAGGTTTGCTATTATGCTTTGTGATTACCTGAATTGGGTGCTCATATCAGGAATAATCACTAACCAGGCAATGTGGTTTATGGCTGCAATGTTGTACAGCATTCAGAATACTGGGTTAGAAGGATCATCATGGGTTGGAGTCTAATAGTGAGTATCAGAATACAGAGTGAGATGCTGTCTCAAACATGTGTCGGAAGTCCCTGTCTCAAATATACCATGTATTTGAAGAGCACATGGTGTATCCTCGGGTCTGTCATTTCCACTAAGCTGCTGCTTTCTGTCAGAAATTTATATGAAAAAATTTCATTGTTAATCAAATCATATTTCTGATTTGTGGTTTTTCTGATACCTGTCTGTAATTTAGAAATAGAGTCATTAGAATCCTATATGGAATTTTTATTTTCTTTTACAGTTTGTTTTGATCTCGATTTTAGACTGGAGTAAGTATATATTCAGAATGATTTCAATCCTTTTACAATAGGAGACATGTTTCAGTCCCAATATCTCACAAATTTCCTTATATGTAATTCCCACAGGGTGGGTGGATGAGAGCAGTGTTGTCAAAAGGTTTAATAATGCATCAGACTTGCGGAAGCTCTTTATTCCTTTGCTAACCTATCAAGTACATGTGTGCCCTCTAGTGGTTACATGGATCAGTGCAAGCTCTCACATTTAGGACCAGAAAACTCACAAGTTGCTCACCAGAATGAAATGATTTCTAATTATATTCTGCTCTACTCATAGATTGTTGCCTAGCCCACGTGTCATGACTGAGGCTTTATCCAGCAACTGATGGAAACATATGCAGAGACCCACAACCACACATTAGGCAGAGCACCGGGAATCCTGAAGAAGGTGTGGATTGTAGGAGTCAGAGGTTTCAAGGACATCACAAGAAAACTCAAAGAATCCACTCACCTGAACTCCTAGGGACTCACAGAGACTGAACTGACAAACAGGAAGCCTGCATGGGCTGACCTAGTCCCTCTGCATACAAATTACTGCTTTGCCTTCTTGTGGGACTCCTACCAGTGGGAGCAAGAGTTGTCTCTCACTATGTTCCCACTTTTGGGACATTTTCCTGCTACCAGGTTGCCTTGTTCAGGTTTCATAAGAGAGGATGTGCCTGGTGCCATGGCAACTTGAATAGCCTGTTGGTTGACACCCATTAGAGGCAGGTCCTTTCCAAATTGTTCAAATATGTCAGTTTTATACATGAAATTAGTTTAATGTTTAGTGTACACTTGTCAACCAGTCACTATTTAATTTTATTTACATTTGACACAACATTTTTCCTATGTACCTCAGGCTAGGGCTGCCTGACACTCATGGGACTTCTCTCATTTCTACCCCTTAGTACTAAGATTATTGCCATGGTCCACTGTGCCTTGCTCAGTTTCTATTACCATAGTTAATACTCCTAGCTGAACAAACATGTTAAAATGTAAAATTAACACTTGTGACACAAAGATGTCAGGTAACTAGTGGAGGACTGGAAACCATAAGCTCAACTAGACATTTAATCCCTGTCCCCAGCTGCCCCTTCTGTACGATTGAAACGGTACTTGGGCAACACAACATTATTGTGAAAGAAGTTGCTGCTGTGGGATGGTCTGTATGTCAAATTGCTCTGGTTGGTCAATAAATAAAACACTGATTGGCCAGTGGCCAGGCAGGAAGTATAGGTGGGACAAGGAGGAGAAGAATTCTGGGAAGTGGAAGGCTGAGGCAGAGACACTGCCAGCCACCATCATGACAAACAGCATGTGAAGACACCGGTAAGCCACGAGCCATGTGGCAAGGTATAGATTTATAGAAATGGATTAATATAAGATATAAGAACAATTAGCAAGAAGCCTGCCATGGCCATATAGTCTGTAAGCAATAGAAGTCTCTGTGTGTTTACTTGGTTGGGTCTGAGCGGCTGTGGGACTGGCGGGTGACAGAGATGTGTCCTGACTGTGGGCCAGGCAGGACCAGAAAACCTCTAGCTACAAGTTGCTTTGAGACTATTGTGTTCTTTTTAACTGTGGACATGCTGAGTCTGTGGGGGTGGCCTCAGCAGTCCTGTCACTAGGACACAAAGAAATGGGAACAGCTGCTTTTTCTATACAACCCCAGTGTCTAGTCTCCATTGTCTGGAGCTATCTGTCATTCTGTCTACATTTTCACTCTCCTGCGCCATGCCTTAAATCTCCACTTCGTCCTTGTCTAACTGTATCCTGGCAACATGGTGATTCCCCACAGCTCTTGAGTATCTGGAAGACACTCTTCACACTGCTGGAACAACAGTAATCATCAATATCTTCCAGTTTCAAACCTTTTGATCTAATAACTGATCTGCCTGCAAGGTGCCCTGGGACTAGCAGTGCAAGTATGATGGCAGTAAACGGTCACTTTCCGGTTGGATTTCAAACCCAGTCATGTGAGCCTTCTTAGTCACTAAGCCATCTCTTCTGCCCCTCATGTTTCATTTTTGATTTAAAATGACTGGTCAATTTTTTTTCCAGTGAATTTCATCAAAGCATTTCCTAAATGCAGTAAGAAATCAGTGTGTACCCATTCTCCTTGTTATGTTTTTGTTTCTTATTTTGAGTTCTGATTTATGTTAATTATCTTCCTGTGGTTTTTTTTCCTGTAAAGTTTACTATCCTGTTTTGTGATTACCTGAATCGTGCGCTCGTATCATGAATAATAAGAAACCAGGCCATGTATTTCATGGCTGCAATCCTTGTATAGCATGCAGATTTATAGGTTAGGAGAATCATCATGGGTTCCAGTCTAACAGTGAGTCTCAGAACACCATAGGCTACAGAGTAAGAAGCTGGCTCAAAAATGTATCAGAATTCCCCATCTCAAATGCACCGTGTATTTGAAGTGCACATGGTATATCTCCAGGTTTTTCACTCCGTATAAGCAGCTCCTTTCTGGCAGATATTTAGATGAATAAAAACTTCATTATTAATCAAATCGAATTTCTCGTATGCTAATTTTGTACATCTGTCTGTCATTTGGAAATAGATTCATTACGATCCTATGTAGAATTTATTTGCCTTTTACATTTTGTTAGATTTCAGTATCAATTTTAGACTGGGATAAGACTATATTCAAGATGATTTCAATTCTTTTAAATTTGAGACATGTTTCAGGCCCAATATCCCACAAAATTTGTCATATATAATTCCCGGGATCTGGAGGGATAGGAGCAATGTTTTCAAATGGAAGAAATAATGCATCAGATTTGGTGAAACTTTTAATTCATTTGCTAACCCGTCAAGTACATGTGTGCTCTCTAGTGGTGACATGTATCAGTGCAAGCTCTCACATTTATGACTAGAAAACTCACAGTAGCTCACCAGTATCTCATTCTTTTTATTAACCATCTAAGTTTTGCTGGAAGGAAGAAATATTCGAATCATATATAGAAATTTCTACTTTACATAAAGAGATGCAGTCCACATTCAAGAACACAAATTTCAAGTAAATGCTTTCCATTTTCTCCTTGGCCCTCCAAAAATGTGTGCTTGAATTTCTGAATCTGGGTGGGTTTGAATTGGAAGAGGAGGGATCATGTTGGGGAGTTTGGAGGGAGTGAGTACAGGGAGATACAACTGGATAGGGGAGCATCTCTGAAACGATCTAGAAACCTAGTGCAGTGGAATCTCCCAGAATTCTATGATGGTGAACCTAGCTAAGTCTACTAGTAATGAGGATTATGCAGTCGGAACTGGCTGTCCTTTGTAACCACGCAAGGATTCCAGCAGAGGGACTGTAACACCAACCCAACCACAAAAACTTTGAGCTACAATTTGTGCTGACTACAAAATGTGCTTGAGTGAATGTGGCACAGAAATTGTGAGAGTGCCCAACTAATGACTGTGCCAGCTTGAGTCACATACTATTAGAGAGAGCTCCCCCCGACACTGCCTGGAGGACCAGGACCCAGAGGCTGGATAGCCCAGAGACCTAGAATAGAAATAAAACATGACTGGCAAAAAACAGAAACAGTCAAGGAAATGATCCCTAATGATGCTCTGCTATATGCATAGACTGATGCGTAGCCCAGTTGTCATCAGAGGCTTCATCTAGCAACTGATGGAAACAGACCTATAATCTCACAACTAAACATTAAGTCGAGCTCAAGAAATCCTCCAGAAGAGGGGGAGTTAATTAGAGGAAACAGAGGAGTCAAGGACATAAAAAAAAAACCCTCACAAAATCCACTCACTTGGGCTTCTAGGAGCTCAGAGAGCCTGAACTGACAACCACCAAGCCTGCATGGGCTGACCTAGGCACTCTGCACATGTATTACAGCTTGTTCTTCTTGTGGGATCCCTAACAGTGGGAGCAAGGGCTGTCTCTGACTCTGTTCCTGCTTTTGTTACCATTTCCTCCTACTAGGAGGTCATGTACAGTCTAAATAGGATAGCAGGTTCCTAGTCCCACTGCAAATTGAAATAGAATGTTGGTTGACACCCATCGGAAGCCTGTCCTTTCCAATATCGTTCAAATCAATTAGTTTCATAAATGAAATAAATTTAACACCTGTCAAGCAGTCACTATTTGCTTTTCTTTTCTTTTTCTTTTCTTTTCTTTCTTTCTTTCTTTCTTTTTTCTTTCTTTTTTTTTTTTTTTTGGTTTTTCGAAACAGGGTTTCTCTGTGTAGCTTTGCGCCTTTCCTGGAACTCGCTTTGGAGACCAGGCTGGCTTTGAACTCACAGAGATCCACCTGCCTCTGCCTCCCGAGTGCTGGGATTAAAGGCGTGCGCCACCACCGCCCCGTTTTTATTTTCTTTTTACACAACTCCTTACTATGTCCTCCAGGCTAGGGCTGCTGAAACACATGGGATTCCTCTCATTTCTTCCCCTTAGTACTAAGATTATTGCTGTGGTCCACTGTGTCTGGCACAGTTTCTATTAGCAGTGTTTATAATTCTTTGCTGACCAAACATGTCAAAGTGGAAACTTATCACTTGTGACACAAAGATGTCAGGTAACCAGTGGAGAACACGAAACCATAAAGCTCAACTGGACATTTAATCCCTGTCCCCCGGCTTCCCCTCCAGTACCATTGAAACAGTGCTTGGGCATCACAGCAGTATTGTGAAAGAAGTTGCTTTGAGACTATTGTATTCTTTTTAACTGTGGACATGTTGAATGTGTGGGGGTGGGATCAGCAGCCCTGCCCCTTGGAAAGAAAGACCTGGGACCAGCAGCTTTTTCTCTACAGCCCCACAGTCCAGTCTCCAGTGTCTAGAGCTATCTGTCATGATGTCTACATTTTCCCTCTCCTTCAACCTCCACATTTGCCCTTAGCAGTCTGTAACCCAGCAACATGGTTTTTCCTACAGCCTGCTAAAGAGCATGGAAGGTACTCCTCACACTACTGGAAGAGTAATAATCATCAATATCTTTCAGCTTCAAACCTTTTGAGCAAAACAGTGATCTGCCTACAAGACATTCTGGGACAATATTAGTACAAGTATTATGTCAGTAAACAGTTTCTGGTTGGATTCAAACCCAATCATGTGAGCCATCTTAATAATTAAGCCATCTCTTCAGCCCCTCATTTTTTATTCTTGACTTAAAATGAGTGTTTCCTTTTTTATAGTAAGTCTCTCCAAAGCTGTATGATTTTCCTAATTGCAGTAAGAAATCACTTTGTACCTATTCTCTTTGTCATGTTTTCTTCTGTTTTTTTTCTTTGAGTTCTGATTTATTATAATTTTCTTCCTGTAGTTTTTTTATTAAGTTTTACTGTTGTGTTCTGTGATTACCTAAATGGGGTGCTTGCACCATGAATAATTTCAAACCAGGAAATGTGGCTTATGGCTGCAAACTTTGCATGGAATTCAGAACAATGGTGTAGGAGGATCATCATGGCCAGTAGTCTAACACAGAGTCTCAAAACACCATAGGCGACAGAGAGGGGTGCTGTCTCAAAATGTATCAGAATCCCCCATCTCAAATGCACCATGTATTTGAAGTGCACATGGTGTATCATCAGGTCTGTCATTCCCTCTAAACAGCTGCTTTCTGCCAGAAATTTAGAGGAAAAAATTTCATTGTTAATCAAATCATATTTCTGATTTGTGGTTTTTCTGATACCTGTGTGTAATTTAGAAATAGAGTCATTAGGATCCTATATAGAATTTATTATTTTTTTACACTTTGTTTTCAATCTCAATTTTAGACTGGAATAAGAATATAATCAGAATGATTTCAATCCTTTTAAAATAGGAGACATGTTTCAGGCCACATATCTCACAAATTTCCTCATATGTAATTCCCACAGGGTGATGGATGAGAGCAGTGTTTTCAAATTGTTGTAAGAATGCCTCAGACTTGCTGAAGATTTCAAATCCTTTGCTAACCCATCAAGTACATGTGTGCCCTCTAGTGGATACATGGATCAGTGCAAGCTCTCACATTTCGGACCAGAAAATTCACAGTTGCTCACCAGTCTCTCAATATTTTTACTAACCGCCTAAATCTTTTGCTGGAAGGAAGAAATATGGGAATCATATAAAGAAATTTCTGCTTTATAAAATGAGATGCAGTCAAACATTCAAAGACCCAAATTTCAATTAAATGCTATCCCTTTGCTTCTTGGCCCTAATACTATTTTTGTGTCTGAATGTCTGGATGGCAGTGTGCTGGGAGGGTAACAAGGGAGATTATGTTGGGGGAGGTTTGAGAAAGTGAGTACTGCGATAAACAACTGAAATAGTCAGGCATCTCTGAAACTAGCTAGATACCTAATGCAATGGAATCTCCCAGGATTCCATGAGGGTAATCCTAGCTAAAACTCCTAGCAGTGGAGGTTACAGAGCCTTAACTGGCCATCTGTTGTAACCAGGCAAGGCTTCCTCTAGAGGGACTGGGACACCAATCCAGCCACAAAACTTCTGAATTACAGTTTTTCCTGCCTGCAAAATGTGCAGGGTAAAGGTAGCACAGAGATTGCGAGAGTGCCCAACCAATGACTGGTCCAGTTTGAGACACATACTATGAGAGGGAGCCCATGTCCAACATGGCTGGATGGCCAGACCCAGAGGCTGGATAGCCCAGAGACCTAGAATAGAAGAAAATACGACATACAAAAGAGTAAAAATGTTAGTGAAATGATTCCTAATGATATTCTTCTATACTCATAGATTGTTGTCTAGCCCACATGTCATCAGAGAGGCTTCATCTAGCAACTGATGGAAACAGATCCAGAGACCCACATCCAAACATTAGGCAGAGCTCAGGGAATCCTGCAGAAGAACGGGAGGAAGAATTGTAGGAGGCAGTGGGATTAAGGACATCACAAGGAAACCCACAGAATGCACTTACCTGATTTCATAGGGGCTTACTGAACTGACTACCAGGAAGCCTGCATGGGCTGATCTAGGGCCTCTGTACATGTGTTACAGCTTGGTCTTCTTGTGGGACCTTTAGCAGTTGGAGCAAGGGCTGTCATTTAATCTTTCGCCTACTTTTGAGACCCTTTCCTCCTACCAGGATGCCTTGTTCAGGCTAATCAAGAGAGGAAATACCTGGTTCTACTGAAATTTGAAATACCATGTTGGTTGATATCAATGAGATGCCAACCTTGACGATATTGTTCAAATCATTTCATTTTTATACATGAATTAAATTTGACAGTTAAGGTACAGTTGTCAAGCTTTCATTGTTTGCTTTTATTTTCTTTTTGACACGAGGTCTTACTATGTACCCCAGGCTAGGGATGACCTGGAACTCATGGAACTCCTCTTCTTTCCACCCCCTATGACTGCAATATAGCCACACACCACTGCGCCTGGCTCCATTTCTATTACCACTGTTAATACTCCTTTGCTGACCAAACATAGTAAAAGTCTAAAATTATCACTTGTGACACAAAGATGTCAATTACCTACTGGAGGAAGTAAAACCATAAAGCTCAACTAGACATTTAATCCCTGTCCCCAGCTGCCCCTCCAGTACCATTGAAACAGTACTTGGGCGGCAAGCAGCATTGTGAAAGAAGTTGCTTTGAGACTATTGTGTTCTTTTTAACTGTGGACATGTTGAATGTGTGGGGATGGGATCAGCAGCCCTGCCCTTTGGAAAGAAAGACCTGGGACAAAATGTTTTTTCTCTACAGCCCCACAGTCCAGTCTCCAATGTTGGAGGAATCTGTCAAGATGTCTGCATTTCCCTCTCCTGTGCACTACCTTCAACCTCCACCTTTGTCCTAGTCAGTCTGTATCCTGGCAACACAGTTCTTCACACCGCCTGCTTACGAGCATCTGGAAGGTACTCTTCACACTACTGGAAGAGTAGTAATCATCGATATCTTCCAGCTTCAAACCTTTTGACCAAAACAGTGATCTGTGAGCAAGATACTTTTGGAAAATAATAAAGGAAGTGTGGCAGTAAAAGTCAGTTCCTGGTTGGATTAGAAACCCAATCAATTGAGCCGTCTTAATCACTAAGCCAACTCTTCCTCACCTCATTTTTCATTCTTAATTTAAAATGAGTGTTTACTTTTTCCAGTGAATCTCACCAAAGCTATATGATTTTCCTAATTTCAGTAAGAAATCACTTTGTAACTATTGTTTTTGTTATGTTTTCTTCTGTTGCTTTGAGTTCTGATTTATTGTAATTTTCTTCTTGTAGTTTTTTTTTTTTCAAGTAAAGTTTACTATCATGTTTTGTGATAACCTGAATTGGGTGCCTGTATCGGGAATAATCAGAAACCAGGCATGTGGCTTATGGCTGCAATCCTTATATAGCTCTCAAGCAATGGGTTAGGAGGATCATCATGGATTGGAGTCTAACAGAGAGTCTCAGAATATCATAGGCCAATGAGTGAGATGCTGTCTTAAAAATGTACCAAAATTGCCCATTTCAAATAGACTATGAATTTGAAGTGCACATGGTATATTGCTGGGTCTTTCATTCGCTCTAAGCAGCTACTTTCTGGTAGAAATTTAGATGAATAAAAACTTCATTGTTAATCAAATAGAATTTCTGATTTGTGAGTTTCATACACCTGTCTGTAATTTGGGAATAGAGTCATTAGGATACTACATTGGAGTTATTTTTCTTTTACATTTTATTAGGTTTTGGTCACAATTTTCTACTAGAATAAGAATATAATCAGAATGATTTCAATCCTTTACAACTCGATACATGTTTCAGGCCCAATATCTCACAAATTTCCTCATATGTAATTCTCACAGGCTGACTAATGTGAGCCGTGTTTTCAAATGGTAGTAAGATTGTATCAGATTTTGTGTAGCTTTTAATTCCTTTGTTAACCCATCAAGTACATGTGTGCCCTCTCGTGGTTACATGGATCAGTGCAAGCTCTCAAGTTTCAGAACAGAAAACTCACAGTTGCTCACCTGTCTTGGATTATTTATCTTATCTGCCTAAAACATTTGCTGGAAGGAAGAAATATGGGAATTATAAAGAAATTTCTGCATTTTAAACTGAGATGCAGTCCACATTCAAGGACCCAAATTTCAATTAAATGCTCTCTATTTTCTTCTTGACCCTAATACTTTTATTTTTGTGTCTGATATTCTGTATGGGTTTGGGTGGGGATGGAAATGGAGGGATTATGTTGAGGGAGGTTGGAGGGAGTGAGTAAGGGAGAATGAACCAGAACAATGAGGTGTCTCTGAAATGTGCCAGTAACCTAGTGCAATGGAAACTCCTAAAAGTCTATGAGGGTAGTGTTAGTTATATGTTTTATACCGGCGCTGGTTAAAAGGAGCTGCCCGCCCTGGCTGGCTGGTCACCGTCCGCGGTGGCCATGCCGGCGGAGGAGCGTACTGGTTGAAAGAATCACAGTCATGGTTAACCTTTTAGAGCTTTATTGAGAGGGAGAGGGAGAGAGAGAGAGAGAGAGAGAGAGAGAGAGAGAGAGAGAG
>CABHPP010042753.1:0-15361 GCA_902168425.1 Peromyscus attwateri | reverse complement strand
TGGGGAAGGGAGGAGGGAGGACAGGGGAATCCGTGGCTGATTTGTGATAGTAAATCAAATTATAAAAAATAAAATAAAAATAACTAAAGATGAAAAAAAAGAATGCCTCAGAGTTGTTGGTTTTAATTCCTTTGCCAAACTGTCAAGTACACGTGTGCCCTCTACTGGTTACATGGATCAGTGCAAGCTCTCACATTTAGGACCAGAAAACTCACAGTTGCTCACCAGTCTCTCATTCTTTTGATTAACTGCCTAAAACTTGTGCTGGAAGGTGAAATATGGGAATCATATAAGGAAATTTCTGCTTCATAAAATGAGATGCAGCCCACATTTAAGCACCTAAATTTCAATTAAATGCTATTCCTTTGCTCCTTGGCCCTAATACTATTTGTGGGTCTGAAAGTCCTGATGGGGTTGGGTGGGAATGGGAAAAGGAAGGATGATGTTGCGGGAGGTTGGAGGGCGTGAGTGCCCAGAGAGACAACTGGCATTAGGAGGCATCTATGGAATGAGCTGGAAACCCAGTGCAATGGAAACTCCTAGGATTCTATGAGAGTGACACTAGCTAAGACTCCTAGCATGGCAGGCATGGAGCCTGAACTGGTTATCTGTTGTCACCAGGACAGGCTTCCAGTGGACGGACTGGGACACCGACTCAGCCACAAAACCTTTTACCTACAATAGTTCTGCCTACAAAACGTGCAGGGGTAAAGGTGGCACAAAAATCGTGAGAGTGCCCAACCAATGACAGGTCCAGCTTGAGTCCCAGACTATGAGAGAAAACTCTCCCCTGACACTGCCTGGAGGGTCTGGATCCAGCATATAGATAGCACAGAGACACAGAAGAGAACATAACATGACTGACAAAAAGAAAAAGAAGTGAATGAAATGATTTCTAATGATGTTTTGCTATGCTCATAGATTGTTGCCCAGCCCACGTGTCATGACTGAGGCTTTATCCAGTAACTGATGGAAACAGATGCAGAGACCCACAACCACACATTAGGCAGAGCTCGGGGAATCCTGCAGAAGGTGTGGATTGTAGGAGTCAGAGGTGTCAAGGACATCACAAGAAAACTAAAAGAATTCACTCACCTGGGCTCTTATGAGCTCACAGAGACCGAACTGAAACCAGGAAGCCTGCATGGGCTGACCTAGTCTCTCTGCATACAAATTACTGCTTGGTCTTCTTGTGGGACTCCTACCAGTGGGAACATGTGTTGTCTCTCACTATGTTCCGACTTTTGGGATATTTTCCTTCTACCAGGATGCCTTGTTCAGACTCAGTGGGAGAGGATGTGTCTGGTTTCAAGGCAACTTGAAATACCATTTTGGATTACATCCACGGGAGGCCAGCCCTTTCCAATTGGTCAAATTATGTCAGTTTTATACATGAAATTAGTTTAATATTTAGAGTACACCTGTCAAGAAGCCACTGTTTTTATTTTCTTTTTGACACAGGTCTTACTATGTACCTCAGGCTAGGGCTACCTGACACTCATGGGACTTCTCTCATTTCCACCCCTTAGTACTGAGATTATTGCCATGGTCCACTGTACCTGTCTCCATTTCTATTACCACAGTTAATACTCCTTTGCTGACAAAACATGTTAAAGTGTAAAATTATCACTTGTGACACAAAGATGTCAGGTAACTAGTGGACAACATGAAACTATAAAGCTCAATTAGACATTTAATCCCTGTCCCCAGCTGCCCCTCCAGTATCATGGAAACAGTGCTTGGGCAGCACAGTAGTATTGTGAAAGAAGTTGCTTTGAAACTCTTGTGTTCTTATTAACTGTGGACATGTTGATCGTGTATGAGTGGGATCAGCTGCCCTGTATTTTAGAAAGAAAGTCAAGGTGCTATAAAGTCCCACAAACCATTCTCCAGTGTCCGGAGCTATCTCTCAAGGCCTCTACCCTTTACCTCTACTGGGCACTGCCTTCAACCCCCATCTGAAAGTTACTCTTCACACAGCTGGAAGAGTAGTAATAGTCAGTATCTTCCTGCTTCAAAACTTTGGCCTAAACAGTGACCTGAATGCAATATACTCTAGGACTAGTAGCCCAAGTATTTTGGCAGTAAACAGTCCTTTTCTGGTTGAATTTAAAACCAAATCATGTGAGCCATTTTAGTCATTAAGCCATCTGTTCTGCCCCTTTTTTTAAATTATTGATTTAAAATGAGTGGTCACTCTTTTCCAGTGAATCTCAGTTAAAATATATGGTTTTCCTAACTGTAGTAAGAAATCTCATTGTACCCATTCTCCTTATTATGTTTTCTTTTCTTACTTAGAGTGCTGATTTATTGTAATTTTTCCCCAATTTTTTTTCTGGAAATGTTTGCTATCATGTTTTGTAATTACCAGAATTGGGTTCTCATATCGGGAATAAGCACAAACCAGGCAATGTGGTTTATGGCTGCAATTTTTGTATATCATTGAGAACAGTGGGTTAGGAGGATTATCATGGGTAGGATTCTAACAGTGAGTCTCAGAACACCATAGGCTACAGAGTGAGATGTTGTCCCAAAATGTATCAGAATTCCCCATCTCACATGTACCATGTATTTGAAGTGCACATGGTGTATCTCTGGTTCTGTCATTCTCTCTAAGCAGCTGCTTTCTGCCAGAAATTTAGATGAATAAATCCTTCATTATTAAACAAATCTTATTTATGATTTTGATTTTTTTATACCTGTCTGTAATTTGGAAATAGAGTCATTGTTTCCCATATGGAATTTAATTTTCTTTTATATATATTTGTGGTTTTTTTGGTCTCAATTTTCGACTATTATGGGAATAAATTCACATTGGTTTCAGTTCTTTTAATACATGAGACATGATTTAATCTTAATATCATACAAATTTCCTCATATGTAATTCCCACAACCTGGATTGATGGGAGTAGTGTTTTCAAATGGTGTAGCTGGAAGTTCTTCTGTGTCCTACCCAGTCCTCAGCCGCTCAGACCCACGTAAACACACACAGGCTTATATTAATTAAAATTCTTCTGCCAATAGCTCAGGCTGACTACTGACTAGTTCTTACCTTAAACTCAGCCGATTTCTGTTAATCTGTTTGTCCCCATATTTTCCATGGCTTTACCTATGTGCCATTACAAGCTGCTCCCTGAAAGACAGGCTTGATTCTCCTGACTCAGCCTTCCTCTTCCCAGAATTCTCTTTGTCTGCAAATCCCACCTATACTTCCTGCCTGGCTACTGGCCAATCAGCATTTTATAAAGCCAGTGTACAAAAGGATTATCCCACAGCAAAATGATAGTAAGAATGTATCAGGTGGTAATAATGTATGAAGTTCTTAATTTCTTTGCTAACCTATCAAGTACATGTGTGCCCTCTAGTGGTTACATGGAGCAGTGCAAGCTTTCACATTTAGGACCAGAAAAATCACAGTTGCTTACCAGTCTCTCATTCTTTCTATTAACCATCTAAAACATTAGCTGGAAGGAAGAAGTATGGGAATTATATAAAGAAATTTCTGGTTTATAAAATGAGGTGTTGTCCTCATTCAGGAACCAAAATTTCAAGTACACATTATTCCTTTTTCTCCTTGGCCCTAATACTATTTATGTGTTTGAGAGTCTGGACGGTGGTGGGTGGGGATGGGAACAGGAGTTATCATGTTGGGGAGGTTGGAGGGAGTGAGTACTGGGACAAACAAAGTAATAATCAGGTATCTCTGTTAACAAGCTAGAAAACAAGTGCAATGGAAACTCCAGGATTCTATGAGGGTCACACCATCTAACATCCCTAGCAATGGGGATACAGAGCCTAAAATGGCCATGTGTTATAACCAGGCAAGGCCTCAAGTGGAGGGACTGGGACACCAACACAGCCACAAAACCTTCTACCTACAATTTGTCCTGCCTATAAGATGTTCCGGGGTAAATATGGCACAGAAATTGTGAGAGTGCCCAACCAATGACTGGTCCAGCTTGATAACCATACTATGGTAGGGAACTCCCCCCAACACTGTTGGTAGGCCCAGGAGCGAGAGGCTGGATAGTTCAGAGACTTTGAATAGAACAAAATATGACAGACAAAAAGAAACAAAATCAATGATAAGATTCTTAATGATATTGGGCTATCCTCACAGATTGTTGCCTAGCCCACCTGTCATCAGAGAGTCTTTATCTGGCAACTGACAAAAACAGATGCACTGACCCACAACCAAACACTAGGCAGATCTCGGGGAATCCTGAAGAAGGGTGGGGGGAAGTATTGGATGAGGCAGAGGCATCAAGGACACCACAAGAAAACTCACAGAATCCACTCACCTCAGCTCATATGGGCTCACAGAGACTGAACTGACAACCAGCGAGCCTGCCTGTGCTGACCAAGGCCCTCTGCATATACATTACAGCTTGTTCTTCTTGTGTGATCCCTATCACTGGGAACAAGGGCTGTCTCTGACTCTATTGCCTGCTTTTTGGACCATTTCCTCATACCAGGATGAGTTGTCCAGGCTTAAGAGGAGAGGAGGCGCTTAGTCCCACTACAATTTGAAATCCCACATTGGTTGGCATCCATGGCAGGTCCGCTCTTTCCAATATTGTTCAAATCATTTCCTTTTTGTACATGAAATAATTGTAAGACTTAAGTACACTTCTCAAACAGTCATCATTCACTTTTATTTTCTTTTTGACACAGGACTTACTATGTACCCCAGGCTAGGGTTGGCCTGACACTCACGGGACTCCATTCATTTCCTCCTCCTGGAACTTGGATTATAACCACACACCACTGTGCCTGGATCCACTTCTATTATCACAGGTAATCCTCCTTTGCAGATCAAATCAGGTAAAAGTGTAAATTAGCTCTTGTGACACACAGATGTCAGGTAACTAGTGGAGGACTGGGAACCATAAAGCTCAACTAGACAATTAATCCCTGTGCCCGGCTTCCCCTCCAGTACCATTGAAACAGTACTCGGGCAGTGCAGCAATATAGTGAAAGAAGTTGCTTTGAGACTATTGTTTACTTTTCAAGTGTGGATATGTTGATCGTGTGGGGGTGGGATCTGCAGCCCTGCCCCTTGGACACAAAAGAATGGGAACAGTAGCTTTTTCTATACAGCCCCAGTGTCTGGTCTCTTGTTTCTGGAGCTATCTGTCCAGCTGTCTACATTTTCACTCTCAGGTGCACTGCCTTAAACCTCCACTTTGGCCTTGTCTGTCTGTACCCTGGCAACTTGGTTTTTCCCCACAGTCTGTTTATGAGTATCTGGAAGATACTCTTCACACTACTGGAAGAGTAGTAATCATCAATATCTTCCAGTTTCAAATCTTTTGATCTAAAACCTGATCTGCTTGCAAGATATTCTGGGACTTGTAGCACAAGTATTATGGCAGTAAACGGTCACTTTCTGGTTGGATTTCAAACCCAATCATGTGAGCCTTCTTAGTCACTAAGCCATCTCTTCTGCCCTTCATGTTTCACTTTTGATTTAAAATGACTGGTCAGTTTTTTCCAGTAAATTTTACCAAAGTTGTATGCTTTTATTAACTGCATTATAAAATCCATATGTACCCATTCTCCCTGTTATGTTTTTGTTTCTTACTTTGAGTTCTGATTTATTGTAACTTTCTTCCTGTGGTTTTTTTTTTTTCTGGTTAAGTTTACTATCCTGTTTTGTGATTACCTGAATTGAGGGCTTATATCAGGAGTAATCAGAAACCAGGCAATGTGGTTTATAGCTGCAATCCTTGTCTCACATGAAGATCACTGGGTTAGGAGGATCATCATGGGTTGGAGTCTAACAGCGAGTCTCAGAACACCATATGCTACAGATTAAGAAACTGGCTCAAAAAAATATCAGAATTCCCCATCTCAAATACACCGTGTATTGGAAGTGCACATGGTGTATCATCAGGTCTGTCATTCCCTCTCAGAAGCTACTTTCTGGCAGAAATTCAGGTGAATAAAAACTTCATTATTAATCAAATCATATTTCTGATTTATGAATTTGGTGCACCTGTCTGTAATCTGGAAATAGAATCATTTTTATCCTATGTAGAATTTATTTATTTATTAATTTTTAAGCTTTGTTAGATTTCAGTCTCAATTTTATACTGGGATAAGAATATATTCAGGATGATTTCAACGATTATATAATTTCAGACATGTTTCAGGCCCAATATCAAACAAATTTCATCATATATAATTCCCGGAATCTGGATGGATAGGAACAATGTTTTCTAACGGAAGAAATAATACATCAGACTTGGTGAAGCTTTTAATTCCTTTGCTAACCCATCAAGTGCATGTGTGCCCTCTAGTGGTGACATGGATCAGTGCAAGTGCTCACATTCAGGACTGAAAACTCACCTTTGCTCACCAGCCTCTTTTTTATTAACCGCCTAAAACTTTTGCTAATAGGAAGAAATATTCGAATCATATAAAGAAATTTATACTTTATATAATGAGATGCAGTCCACATTCAAGAACACAAATTTCAAGTAAATGCTTTCCCTTTTCTCATTGGCCCTCCAAAAATGGTGCTTGAATTTCTGGATCTGGATGGGTTTGAATAGGAAGAGGAAGAATCATGTAGGGAAGGCTGGAGAAAGTGAGTACAGGGAGGAAAAACTGGGATAGGGGATCATCTCTGAAACTATCTAGAAACCTAGTGCAATTCAATCTCCCAGAATTCTATGAGGGTGGCCTTAGCTAGGACTACAAGTAATGAGGATTATGGAACCTGAACTGGCTATCCTTTGTAACCAGGCAAGGATTCCAGCGCAGGGACTAGAACACCAACCCAAGCACAAAACTTTTGACCTACAATTTGTGCTGACTACAAAACCTGCCAGCTTGAGTCCCATACTATGTGAGATGGAGCTTCCCCCTGACACTGCCTAGAATAACCCAGAGACCTAGAATTTTAAAAAAAATGACTGGAAAAAAAAAGAAAAACAGTCAAGGAAAGGATCCCTAATGATGTTCTGCTACATGCATAGATTGATGCCTAGTCCAGTTGTCATCAGAGAGCCTTCATCTAGCACCTGATGGAAACTGATGCAGAGTCTCACAACTAAGCATTAAGTCGAGCTCAGGAAATTCTCCAGAAGAGGTGGAGGAAGAATTGGAGGAGACAAAGGAGTAAGGACATTAACAACAACAACAACAAAAAAACTCACAAAATCCACTCAACTTGGCTCATAGGAGCTCAGAGAGACTGAACTGACAACCACTAAGCCTGCATGAGCTGACCAAGTCCCTCTGCATATGTATTACAGCTTGTTCTTCTTGTGGGATCCTAATACTGGGAGCAAGGGCTATCTCTGACCCTGTTCCTGCCTTGTTACCATTTCCTTCTACCAGGAGGCCATGTCCAGGCTAAATAGGAGATGAGGTCCCTGGTCCCACTGCAAACTGAAATAGAGGGTTGGTTGACACCCATGGGAAGCCTGTCCTTTCCAATATTGTTCAAATCATTTTAGTTCCATACATGAAATAAATTTAAAACCTGTCAAGCAGTCACTATTTGTTTTTATTTTCATTTTAACACAAGGTCTTACTATGTATTTTAGTCTACGGCTGCGGAAAAACATGGGCTTCCTCTCATTCCCACATCTTAGTACTATGATTATAGCCACAAACCACTGAGCCTGGCTCAGTTTCTATTACCACAGTTAATACTCCTTTGCAGACCAAACATGTTAAAGTGTTAAATTATCACTTGTGACACAAAGATGTCAGGTAACTAGTGGGAGACTGGAAACCGTAAAGCTCACCTACACATTTAATCCCTGTCCCCAGCTGCCCCTCCAGTACCATTGAAACAGTGCTTGGGCAGCACAGCAGTATTGTGAAAGAAGTTGCTTTGAGACTATTGTGTTCTTTTTAACTGTGGACATGTTGAGTGTATGGGGGTGGGGTCAGCAGCTCTGCCTCTTGGAAAGAAAGACCTCGGACAAGCTGCTTTTTTCCCCAGCCCCACAGTCCAGTCTCCAGTGTTGGAGTAATCTGTCAAGATGTCTGTGTTTTCCCTCTCCTGGGCACTGCCTTCAACCTCCAACTTTGCCATAGTCAGTCTGTACTTCGGGCAACATGATTCTTCCCATAGCCTGCTTAAGAGCATCTGGAAGGTACTCTTCACACAACCGGAAGAGTAGGGTTATCATCAATATCTGCCACCTTGAAACCTTTGGGCCAAAACAGTGATCTGCCTGCAAGGTACTCTGGGACAACAGTAGTGCAAATATTATGGCTGTAAACAGTCACTTTCCAGTTGGATTTCAAACCCAATCATATGAGCCATCTTAAGTCCTTAAGCCATCTCTTCTGCCCCTCATTTTTTATTATTGATTTAAAATGACTGGTCACTTTTTTCCAGTGAATCTCACCAAAACTATATGGTTTTTCCAATATCAGTAAGAAATCACGTTGTACCCACTCTTCCTATATGTTTACTTTTCTTTCTTTCAGTTCTGATTTCAGTAATTTTCTTCCTGTAGTTGTTTTTCTGTTAAAGTTTACTATCATGTTGTGTGATTAACTGAATTGGGTGCTCATATCAGGAATAATAAAGAACCAGGCATGGGGTTTATGTCTGTAATCATTGAGAACACTGGGATAGGAGGATCATCATGGGTTGAATCTAACAGTGAGTCTCAGAATACAGAGTGAGATGCTGTCTCAAACACGTATCAGAAATTGGCATCTCAAATGCACCATGTATTTGAAGAGCATATGGTGTATCATCAGGTGTGACATTCCTTCTAAGCAGCTGCTTTCTGCCAGAAATTTAGGTGAAAAAATTTCATTGTTAATCAACTCATATTTGTGATTCATTGTTTTTCTGATACCTGTGTGTAATTTAGAAATACAGTGACTAGGATCCCATACGGAATTTATTTTTCTTTTAGAGTTTGCTTTGATCTCAATTTTAAATTGGAATAAGAAAATATTCAGAATGATTTCAATCCTTTTATATATGAGACATGTTTCAGGCCCAATATCTCACAAATTTCCACATATGTAATTCCCACAGGGTGGATGGTTGAGAGCAGTGTTTTCAAATAGTAGTAAGAATGCCTCAGACTTGCTGGTGCTTTTTATTCCTTTACTAACCATCAAGTATATGTGCCCTCTAGTGGTGACATGGATCAGTGCACGCTCTCACATTTTGGACCAGAAAATTCAACAGTTGCTCACCAGTCTCTCAATCTTTTGATTAACCGCCTAAAATATTTGCTGGAAGGAAGAAATATGGGAATCATATAAGGAAAGTTCTGCTTCATAAAATGAGATGCAGTCCACATTCAAGGACCCAAATTTCAATTAAATGCTATTCCTTTGCTTATTGGCCCTAATACTATTTGTGGGTCTGAAAGTCCTGATGGGGTTGGGTGGGAATGGGAAGAGGAGGTATCATATTGGGGAGGTTGAAGGGAGGAAGTTCCTGGAGAATCAACTGAAATAGGTAGGTATCTCTGTAAGGAGCTAGAAAACAAGTGCCATGGAAACTCCCAGGATTCTATGAGGGTGACCGTGGCTAACACCCATAGGAATGGAGATACAGAGCCTAAAATGGCCACGTGTTGTAACTAGGCAAGGCTTCCAGTGGAGGGACTGGGACACCAACCCTGCGACAAAAATTTTTACCTACAATTTGTCCTGTTTACAAAATGTTCCGGGGTAAAATTGGAACAGAAATTGTGAGAGTGCCCAACCAATGACTGGTCCAGATTGATAGCCACACTATGACAGGGAACTCCCCACTGACACTGCTGTAGACCGAGGAGCCAGAGATCTAGAATAGAGAATACAACATGAATCAGAAGAAAACAAAAAAAATCAAGAAAATGATCCCTAATGATGCTCTGCTATATTCATAGATTGATGCCTAGCCGAGTTGTCATCAGAGAGCCTTCATCTAGCAACTGATGAAAACTAATGCAGAGTCTCACAACTAAATTAGGTCGAGCTCAGGAAATCCTCCAGAAGAGGGGGAGGAAGAATTGGAGTAGACAGAGGAGTAAGGACATAAAACAAAACCACACAAAATCCACTCAACTTGGCTCATAGGGGCTCAGAGAGACTGAACTGATGACCACTAAGCATGCATGGGCTGACCAAGGCCCTCTGCATATATATTACAGCTTGTTCTTCTTGTGGGATCTCTAACAGTGGGAGCAAGGGCTGTCTCTGAATCTGTTCCTGCCTTTGTTTCCATTTCCTCCTACCACGAGGTCATGTCTAGGCTTCATATGAGAGGAAGCACCTAGTCCTACCGCAATTTGAAAGAGAAGGTTGGTTGACACTCATCAGAAGCCTGTCCTTTCCAATATTGTTCAAATCATTTTAGTTTCATACATGAAATAAATTTAACACTTGTCAAGCAGGCAATATTTGTTTTATTTTCATTTTGACACAAGGTCTTACTATGTACCCCAGGCTAGGGCTGCTGAAACACATGGAAGCCCTCTCATTTCCACATTTAGTACTACGATTATAGCCAAAAACCACTGTGCATGGCTCAGTTTCTATTACCACAGTTAATACTCCTTTGCGGACCAAACATGTTAAAGTGGAAAACTATCAATTTTGACACAAAGATGTCAGGTAACAAGTGAAGGGCATAAAACCATAAGGCTCAACTAGACATTTAATCCCTGTCCCCAGCTGCCCCTCCAGTACCATTGAAACAGTACTTGGACAGCACAGCAGTATTGTGAAAGAAGTTGCCTTGAGACTATTGTGTTCTTTTCAAGTGTGGACATGTTGAATGTGTGGGGGTGGGATCACCAGCCCTGCCCTCTTGGAAAGAAAGACCTGGGTCCAGCTGCTTTTATCTCCAGCCCTACAGTCCAGTCTCCAGTGTTGGAGCAATCTCTCAAGATGACTGCATTTTCCCTCTCCTGTGGACTACCTTCAATCTCCACCTTTGCCCTAGTCAGTCTGTACCCTGGCAACATGGTTTTTCCCACAGCCTGCTTTAGAGCATCTGGAAGGTACTCTTCACACAACTGGAAGAATAGACTAATCATTCGTATCTTCCAGCTTCAAACCTTTGGACCAAAACTGTGATCTGCCTGCAAGGTACTCTGGGACAACAGTAGTGCAAGTATTATGGCCATAAACAGTCACTTTCCGGTTGGATTTAAAACATAATTGTTTGAGCTGTCTTGGTCATTAAGCCATCTCTTCTGCCCCTAATTTTTTGTTATTGATTTAAAATGACTGGTCACGTTTTTCCAGTGAATCTCACCAAAACTACATGATTTTACTAACTGCAGGAAGAAATCACATTGTAACCATTCTCCATATATGTTTTATGTTCTTACTCTGAGTTCTGATTTATTGCAATTTTTTCCTGTAGTTTGTTTTTTTTTCTGGAAATGTTTGCTTTATTTGTTTTATGTTTCGTTATTACCTGAATTGTGTGCTCATACCAGGAATAATCATAAACCAGGCAATGTGGTTTATGGCTGCAATTTTTGTACTACACTCAGTACACTGGTTTAGGAGACTCATCCTGAGTTGAGTCTAACAGTGAGTCTCAGAACACCATAGGAGACAGAGTGAGATGCTGTCTCAAAAATGTTTCAGAATTCCCCATCTCAAATGCACCAAGTATTTGAAATGCACATGGTGTAACCTCGGGTCTGTCATTTCCTCTAAGCAGCTGCTTTCTGTCAGAAATTTAGATGAAAAAATTTTCATTGTTAAACAAAACATATTTCTGATTTGTAGTTTCTTGATACCTGTCTGTAATTTAGAAATAGTCATTAGGATACTATATGGAATTTATATTTTCTTTTACAGTTTGTTTTGATCTCAGTTTTAGACTGGAATAAGAATATATTCAGAATGATTTCAATCCTTTTATCATGTGAGACATGTTTTAGTCCTAATATCTCACAAATTTCCTGATATTTAATTGAGACAGGGTGGATGGATGAGAGCAGTTTTTCAAAAGATGTAATAATGCCTCAATCTTGCTGAATCTTTTAATTCCTTTGCTAACCTATCAAGTACATGTGTGCCCTCTAGTGGTTACATGGATCAGTGCAAGCTCTCACATTTCAGACCAGAAAACTCACAGTTGCTCACTCTTTTGATTAACCTCCTAAAACTTTTGCTTTAAGGAAGAAATATGGGAATCCTATAAGGAAATTTCTGCTTCATAAAATGAGATGCAGGACCCAAATTTCAATTAAATGCTATCCCTTTGCTCCTTGGCCCTAATACTGTGTGTGGGTCTGAAGGTCCTGATGAGGTTGGGTGGGAATGGGAAGAGGAGATATCATGTTGGGAGAGGTTGGAAATAGTGAGTGCCAGGAGAGACAACTGGAATTAGGGGGCATCTATGGAACGAGTTAGAAACCCAGTGCAATGGAAACTCCTAGGATTCTATGAGAGTGACACTAGCTAAGACTCCTAGCAATGGCAGGCATGGAGCCTGAACTGGTTATCTACTGTAAGTAGGCAAGGCTTCCAGTGGAGGGACTGGGACACCAACTCAGCCACAAAACCTTTTACCTACAATTTGTCCCGCCTACAAAAGGTGCAGAGGTAAATGTGGCTCAAAAATTGTGAGAGTGCCCAACCCAGGACAGGTCCAGCTTGAGTCTCAGACTATGAGAGGGAGCTCCCTCCTGACACTGACCGTAGGCCCAGCACCCACAGGCTGGATAGCCTAGAGACCTAGAATAGAACAAAAAGCTACTGACAAAAAGAGAAAGAACTGAATGAAATGATCCCTAATGATATTCTGCTATTCTCATAGATTGTTGCCTAGCCCACATGTCATGACTGAGGCTTTATCCAGCAACTGATGGAAACAGATGCAGAGACCCACAACCATACATTAGTCAGAGCTCGGGGAATCCTGCAGAAAAATGGATTGTAGGAGTCAGAGGTGTCAAGGACATCATAAGAAAACTCAAAGAATTCACTCACCTGGGCTCTTAAGGGCTCACAGACTGAACTGACAACCAGGAAGCCTGCATGGGCTGACCTAGTCCCTCTGCATACAAATTACTGCTTGGTCTTCTTGTGGGACTCCTGCAGTGGGAGAAAGAGTTGTCTCTCACAATGTTCTAACTTTTGGGACATTTTCCTCCTACCAGAACGCCTTGTTCAGGCTTAATAGGAGAGGTTGTGACTCATTCCAGGGCAACTTGAAATACCAAGATGGTTGACATCCATGGGAGGCCAGCACTATCCAATATTGTTCAAATTATATCAGTTTCATACATGAAGTTAATGTAATATTTAGAGTATACTTGTCAATCAGTCACTGTTTATTTTTATTTTCTTTTTGACACAAGGTCTTACTATGTACCTCAGGCTAGAACTACCTGACACTCTTGGGATTTCTCTCATTTCCACCCCTTAGTACCAAGATTATTGTCATGGTCTACTTTGCCTGGCTCCATTTCTATTATCACTGTTAATAATCCTTTGATGACCAAACATGTTCAAGTGTAAAATTATCACTTGTGACGCAAAGATGTCAGGTAACTAGTGGAGGACTGGACACCATAAGGCTCAACTAGATATTTAATCCTTGTCCCCAGCTGCCCCGCCAGTACCTTTGAAACAGTACTTGGGCAGCAGAGCAGTATTGTGAAAGAAGTTGCTTTGAGACTATTGTGTTCTTATTAACTCTGGACATGTTGAATGTGTGGGGGTGGGATCTGCATCCCTGCACTTTGAAAATAAAGTCCAGGTGCTATACAGCCCCACAGTCCAGTCTCCAGTGTCTGGAGCAATCTGTCAAGCTGTCTACACTTTACCTCTACTGGGCAGTGCCTTCAACTCCACCTTTGCCCATTTAGTCTGTACCCTGGCAACATGATTGTTTCCATAACCTGCTTAAGAGCATCTGGAAGGTACTCTTCACACTGCTGGAAGAGTAGTAATCATCAGTATCTTCCAGCTTCAAACCTTTTGACCTAAACAGTGACCTGAGTACAATATACTCCGGGACTAGTAGCACAACTCTTATGGCAGTAAACAGTCCCTTTCTGGTTGGATTTAAAACCCAGTCATGTGAGCCATCTTAGTCATTAAGCCATCTCTTCAGCCCCTCATTTTTTATTTTTTATTTAAAATGAGTGCTTATGTTTCCCGTGAATCTTAACAAAACTATATGATTTTCCTAGCTGCAATAAGCAATGAGTTTGTACCCATTCTCCTTCTTATGTTTTCTTTTCTTACTTTGAGTTCTGATTTATTGTAATTTTCTTCCTTTAGTTTTCTTCTGGTAAAGTTTACTGTCCTGTATTGTGATTACCTGAATTGTGGGCTTATATCAAGATTAGCAGAGAACAGGCAATGTAGTTTATCGCAGCAATCCTTGTTTAGCACTCAGAACAATGTGTTAGGAGGATCATCGTGGTTGGAGTCCAACAATGAGTCTCATAACACCATAGACGACAGAGTGAGATGCTGTCCCACAAATGTATCAGAATTCCCCATCTCAAATGTACCATGTATTCAAATGCACATGGTATTTCTCTCTGTCTTTCATTCCCTCTAATCAGCTCAATCTGGAAGAAATTTAGATTAATAAAAACTTCATTGTTAATCAAATCGCATTTCTAATTTGAGATATCCTTATACCTGCCTCTAATTTGGAAATAGAGTCATTAGTTTCCCATATTGAATTTATTTTTCTTTTACATTTTGTTTGTTTTTGGTCTCAATATTAGACTGTAATAAGAATATATCCAGGGCTGGAGAGATGGCTCAGTGGTTAAGAGCACTGACTGCTCTTCCAGAGGTCCTGAGTTCAATTCCCAGAAACCACATGGTGGCTCACAACCACGTGTAATGAGATCTCTTGCCCTTTTCTGGCCTGCAGGGTCACATACAGGCAGAATAGTGTATACACAATAAATAAATAAATCTTAAAAAAAAAAAAGAATATATCCACTGCGATTTCAAGTCTTAATACATGAGACATGATTCAGGCCTAATATCTTGCAAATTTCCTCAATATGTAACTCCCACAATCTGGATTGATGGGTGTAGTTTGTTCATTTGGTAGTAAGAATGAATCAGGTAGTAATAATGTATGAAGCTTCTAATTCCTTTGCTAACTCACAGAAGTTCATGTCCGCCCTCTAGTGGTAACTTGTATCAGTGCGAGCTCTCACATTTCAGACCTGAGAACTCACAGTTGCTCACCTGTCTCTGATTAGTCTTTATAATAACCGTCTGAAACTTTTGCTGGAAGGAAGAAACACGGCAATTATATAAAGAAATTTCTGGTTTATAAAATGAAATGTTGTGTTCATTCAGAGACCCAAATTTCAGGCACATGTTATCCCTTTTCTCCTTGACCCTAATACTATTTGTGTGTTTGACAGTCTGGATGGTG
>CABHPP010042752.1:2963-16792 GCA_902168425.1 Peromyscus attwateri | reverse complement strand
TTTTTTTTTTTTTTTTTTTTTTTTTTTTTTTGTTGTTGTTAATGACCTATGCATATCTGTAATGCCAGCAATTGCGGAAAAAGATAGAGGGATCAGGGGTTCAAGGTTGCCCTTGACTACTACATTTCAAGGCTAGACTGAGCTACATGAGACCTTGTCTTCAAAAGCAAAGCAACAATATTTTTCTTTTACTAATTAAAATCATTTTAATGTAAATTATTTTCAGTAAGGAATAAAAATGTTTATAATTTCTATATTAAATAATATTTCTTCTGCCTCTTCTTACTAAATTCATATCAAGTAAAGATCCTTATACTAGTAAGAAAGAATCCAAGATAGATGTTAGTACAGAAGGTATTAATGTTCAGTTTCGCCACATTTTAATTTTTCTTCTCATTTATTAAACTCTTTTACTTATTAAAAGTAATACTTCTTCTCATAAAATTTTATGAACTACAGGGAAAAAGAGAATAAAGCTCTCCAAAATACAAGAGAAATGTTATGGATTGATATATGAATATGTAGAAGTATTTCTGCTTAAGAGAAATTAAAGAGTCAGGCATGATCTAACAGGTCTATAATTCTACCACCATGGAGGAAGAAGCAGGAGATGCTTTGTGATTTTGAGGTTAAACTGATCTGCATAGTTGTATCTAACCCATCAAAGTCTAGTGAAATCTTGTCTTAAAGAAAAATTAAAGAAATACTTCATTTTTCATTATAGTGATATTTTATTTGTACTGAAGTGTGATTTGTATGTTAATAAATAAAGTTGGCTGGGGGTCAGAGCTATTAACAAGCCATAACAAAAGCTGGGCAGTGGTGGTGCACGCCTTTAATCCCAGCACTTGGTAGGCAGAGCTAGGTAGATCTCTGTGTGTTCAAGGATACAGCCAGCATTGGAGACACACTCCTTTAATTTCAATACCAACCATAGAAGACCTGGAGGTCTGTACAGACAGGCAGTGACTAGGAGGTCATGTGGTTGGGTTTACAACCAATGAGAAGGAAGAACAGAAACTCTATAAAAAAAAGACAGACATAGGAAGTAGGTCTCTTTCGGAGAGGTACAGCAACAGCGACAGGAAGGGTAAGGTTTTTAGCTCTTAGCTATTGCTCTGACCTCTTGGTTTTCATCTTTGTATAGGCCTTGTGTTTCTTATTTAATAAGATGGTTGGTTACATCTACATTTCATATAAGTAGTAACAGCTGACCTAATTGTGATTTTAAAAAGTTATATTTCACCGTTATACAACTTTAAATATCTAGTTTCAGAACAGTAGAAAAGAAGTTTCAAAGGCTGTGTGTTATGTTCATTGTCTTAAACTTTGAAAACTTAATTCACTGTAAATAGTAGCTTCTATTGAATACATCTGAAATATCTTGTCTATTATTATGTTGTTAGGAAATGAAAATGTAAGAAAAGTATAAAAAGGGAACACATTTATGTCTCCATGTTTACAAAAATATCTATATGTATAAAATACATTTCATTCCTACCTATCTCTACTATGTTCTTATAATAAATTGAATAACAAAAATAAAATCATATTTCTAATTTAATGCCATAGTCTGATAATGAACATTGATTTAAACACCCCATTTTATTCCTAAGGCAATTTATCTAAAATTTCATTGGCCATTTTTTCCCCACCATGTTTACTTTCCAAATATGTAATCTCACCTTGGAGAAAAGCATAATATTACATGAGACTTAGACATGTGTTTACTGGGGTTTTAATCCATTTAAAACCAAGGAAAAAATATAGTAAAATTACCATTAGTTCTATCTCAAAAGATGTTGGAAAAAATGCCTGAAACCCAACTTCAGGAATCTAAACATGAGTAGAGAGGCTTCTCTATAGTTTATATATTCTTACAAGTTATTTTTCACAGACAAGAGCCATAGTTCTTTGAAACACCTTAGAGCTTGTTAATGAAGGCAGGAGACATGTTCTCTGTGTAGAAACAGTTACCAAGAGCTCCTCTCATTCATAAATCTCTCATTATTGTATCACAAATAAAGAGCAATAGTTCAGTTGAAGGTGAAATATTAACAGGCAAGCCCAAGCCCAAGCTATTACCAACAGACCATCAACCATACACAGACAAGGATATCTACAAATGGAGGAAACAAAGAGTGTTAAGAGTATGAGAAATTTTTGCGATGGGGTGTTTTTTGGCCTCTATTTTCTTAACTCAGTCATATTTCTAGAATGCGAACATTGTAGATGACAGCATCACATCCCCAAGTCAAAACTGTTGGAAATGCCTGGTAGAACATACTTTTTTCAGTCTCTCTTTTTGTGCTCCATCCTTGCACAGCTCCAGGTGTGGGCCTGACTAGAGTGATAAAGTAATGAAGAAAAGACAGACATACAAATGAATAAAACAATTGATACTGAGTGAACTGGTCCCTGATGGAGAAACAGTGTTACCCTTGAAGCTTAGCATATTGATTATACACAGTTTAACAGTGTGGAAGGTTGTTGTATACAACTGAACAAGAAGATAGTGTTATTACCCAAAGATAAACAAGGAGTCATTGACCAAGAAGACAGGTTGAGCAAAAATCCATTAGTGCAGTATCTTTAGGTAACAGTCTTCAGGCATGAAACATGCAAAAGAGAAAGTTGTATGGGAGTTTTTTAGACACACTTTCAACATTCATACTCAAGCCTCCAAGGAAGGCTTTGCCCCTCCTTGGGGCTGAGGCTTTGGATTTCTCCACATGGTTGTGACCATGTAAAACAGCACACAGTCACTCAGGCCTTCACTAAGAGTGTTCTGTTTTCCACACCCTTAGAATTTAAATGTTAAGTTTAAAAATCAAGATTTCCAAGAATTCATTCTAAGAAATCATAATTTTTCCAGTACATTCTACAAGCAACAAATTATATAGCTCATGAAACATTTAGACTACTTCTGTAAATATAATTATTTTATGTCTTATTTTACTATCAGACACTTATCCAAATGTTCTACTAAAATTTCCAGGTACCATCAGAATTATGAAATACTATACAAAGAACTATATTTTACAACCCACATGAGCTGGACATATTTAGGAAAGCTATGATCTTTAATATCATTACCAAATGTATATTAATTTTTAAATAGCATACTTATAAGAAATATTTTTGAAGGAAAAATAGGACAGCTTGATGATCACAATGCATAAGATTATTGTGTATTTACTGAGACTTTTATTAGTTTCTAGAGCTTTATTGATAAGTAGAAGGAGAAGAGTTTCAAGACAAACAATTCTAATACAAAATTGTTATGTAGTAAACCAGGCACGTATAATAGGTTATGCCTATTATACAGGACAAGGATCAGCACTCTGTGTCATTAGTGGTTACATACATAGCAATTTTAAGGCCATCCCAGGACGGGAGACACTATCTGCAAAACAATAACAACAAAAACAACTAAAGTATGTTTGAGATATGCTTACCAACATTTCAGTAACTTGTAAATGTTTTTAAATGTGTTCTATAGGAAGGTCAAGAAAATAATCTAAATAAGGCAGCAAAATATATTCTCTCAATATCCTCCATTATTATTTTTTAACCAATTTTCTATTTCAAATTTATTATATAGTTAGATATCATAGAGGCAAGCTAGTTCTGTATATTCAGTGGGAATCAAATGAGAAATGCCCCTTTTCTTTATGGTTTCCAGAAGGACTCCTTATGGATAAACCAGTGTTCCCACTGATATTGCTTTGACACAAGACCAGCAACATGTCATTAGCTTGAGGAGAAACTAGTTTCATACATGCTACAGCATCTTAGAAATGGTAGATCAACTGACTTCTTTAAGAGACCATGAGTTCTACACTCAGCTATTAAGTTACTTCTAGTTATGATGACGAGTTCAATTCTTCTCCACATTTTTGTGCTCCATTATGCTCTTCATACACTGTTTTTATTTTTCTTTTCTGATTTCCATGTCATATAGGACTTCAACATCTCTAAGTTCTCTTCTGCAATGCTCCTTTAATCTTTTTATCCTGTGTTATGATTTGAATTTGAAATGTCCTCCACAGGATAATGTTTGGATATTTGTTCTCCAACTGGTAGAATTTTTGGAATCAAGGAACCTTTAGGAATTGGTACATAGCTAGCAGAAGTAGTTCACTTGGTCAGTCCATGGAAGGTTGAAAGGCTCCTGCTTTCTTCCTGCCTTGCATATTTTGCTTTCTGGTCTATTGCAGTGGACTTAGCTGTTGCTCCACACTTTCCTAGTCACAACTGACTCAAACCATCTGATTCATTAATAAAATAGATGCTTCTTCAAAAAAGCTCTCTGGTGTTTTCATTGCAGTAAAAGCAACTGTGATTAACACAGTCATCGTATATCTTGATGGTATCACAGGATGATTTTCTTCTTTGGTGAAGGCTTAGCAAAGTCTAGCTCAGATACATGTGTTCTCCTCTCACTGTATTGCTGATAATTTCTTGTGTTTTCTGAAGGATGATACAACTTCCATGAAAGGACATGATATTACATGCTACCACTTTCTGCCTTATATAATAAGTTATCTTCAGACTTTTTGGTCAGTCTTTCAGACAATCTAATCTCTGTAATCTGCATGGGAATATCTTTCTCAACTTTCCTCCTTTCTGAATTCTTAGTTTTCAGGTTGCACAGAAATAATTGATTCATCAATATGCTATTCATCTGTTTCTTAATTTTACATTATAAAAGCATTCATTCCCTACCAACTTTAAAATATTTGGGTTGTCAAGCACATTATCTTAGAAATATGGACTTCTTTGCTCACCCTTCTTGCTTATTTCCCTCAATAAGCCAACTTCTGCAGAATCAAGCTTAGTTGAGTACTAGACTCACTTGATAACTTTTGCTTCTCACGTCTCTCATTCCTTACCTGCATTTCTGGTATACTATAATGCTTGACAATGTATTTTTGTTATTTTTTTTTGTTCCTTGACTCACTCTGTATTACACAGATTTGAAAAAAATATAGAATGCTGACTTTCTTGCGATGATATACCTTGCCTTGAATTAGCAGAGCAGATGAAACCGGCTTAACAACGTGTCTCCATTAGTAGCTCAAATACAGTGGTATGATCTATAACTATCTACATCAATACTCCAAAAACTATCCACTAAAATTCAGTTTATCTTAACAAATTTCTTATCATTTCAATCCTCATTTTACATCAATAAAGCCAAAACACAAAAAAATTGGCTTTCCTAAAATCATAAAGTTAATATATTTCAAAAAACAGATATGAAATCGTGGGATTTGTTAGCACATTGTTCTTTTTACTTATACAATGTCCCTCCTCTACACAAAATATTGGACTATAATACTATGTAGTCACTGAAAAATTTTAAATATACACGTTTTTAAATTTCATATCTTTATACTTATACCTACTCATACTTCATTATTATCAATTAGTTGTCATTTTAGAGAATTTTATATTATTCACAAAGTAGATAGGAAAAACAACAGCATTCAAAAAGAGGTTGAAAACAAGTCTTTGATAGCATATGTATAAACTAAGTTATCAAAAACCAATTCATCTTCCTTGAAATTCAATTTTATCTGTATTAACTTAGAGACCTTAATTAATCTCTGTTGAGGCAGACTTATGCTAAGAAACTATGCACAATATTTTATTTGTGCCTAAATTTTATCCAGTAGTCAAGTAAAAATGCTATTTATAGTTTTTTAGGATGTGGAAATGAAATTTTATAATTAATTTTTCTTAAGACAACAAAAATTTTACAGCAAAGAGCATGAAATAAAGCTTCAAATAGAGACTGAGTTAATGGAATCACAATATATTTCTTGGTTAATTCACAACATATAAATACATATTAATGTACAAAACCTTTTATTATTTGTTTTAGTTTATTTTACTTGTATGAGTGTTTTCTCTACATTTATGTCTATGCATCACATGCAGCATGGTGCCCAGAGGAGGTGGAAGAGAGTCTCAGATCTCTGAGGATCAGAGTTATATATGGGAATAAGGTACCCTGTGGGTTGCTGAGAATGGAATGCAGGTCCTCAGAAAGAATATCCAGCTTCCTTGATCATGAGCCATCTCTCGAGCTACAGTGCAAGAGTTTTATACGTTGTAAGGTTTTGTATTTTTCTGGCTTGTTAGCTAACAGTGCCTTAGTGTTCAACATGCTTAGGTACTATTTTAATTATATTTCAGTGTTTTCATATACACGTTTTTTAAAGATTTTAAATAGTACAATATACTATACTATATAAAACAAAAACTAACACATTGAAATTGGACAAAATAAAATAAAACAAAATAAAAACAAAAACATAAGGAAAAGAGCCCAAGAGAAGGCTCAAGAAACAGAAATACACTCGTTGGCAAAAGCAAGAATCCCATAAAAGCCCTAAACTAAAAGCAATGATATATGCAAAGAGGACCTGCACGGTAAAAGGAAGAAAAATTATACATACACACAAACACACATATAATATAAATATATAGAGATAGGTAATTTTACATGTTATCTTTATATAATTAAAATGCATTATAACATATTATAATATATTATATTATAATATGGACAGATAGAAAATTTTTGAAAAATTGAAAAAGTGCTGACATGACACTGTGAAACAAGGAACCTGTAAAGATGCCACTGTTGCCCATCTATTGCTGGGCATGCAGCCTACCTTGAAGAGTAGTTTGCTTCCGCCATGAGACTTCTTGGGAGAAAACTAAATTTTCATTCACAAGTGGGTAACAACTGGAAAGTGCTGCAGGATTAGGGGTGGGGACATGTGTGAATATCAGTGAAAACATTAATAGTTCAATGAAAACAATTTACATCTGGTTAAAAAAAATTAAGGCTTCAATTAACTGTACACATAAATTCAAAATGAGTATTATCTAAAGGTTTTCTCTCTACTAGCACTAGCAAATCAACTCTGAAATTTTATAGTTTACAATGATATTCATATTTTTCATGACTCTGTATGTGCCTGCTAGGTGTTTCCCTACACAGAGCCTGCACTAAACCACAGACCTTTCTTTGCCTAATGTGGTGTCTGCAGTTGATTCCAGCAGTTGTCAACTGTGTCTATTATTAAGGTTTTCGGTTGGCCTCCCAGCCTTGTTGGGCTAGCTTCTTGTGGATGGGAAAAAAATAGAATATTCACTTTCCAGTAGTCAGTTCAGACACATCCAATAACCTATTTGGAACAGAAAAACTCAACTCAGAGGCTTAAATTATCAAACCATAGCCTGGTAAACCAAAATATATGATCGTAGAAGTTAATCACTAACAGTGAACTTGCTGCACAATGTGACTGAGATAAGCAAATGATAAGCCTTTTAAAAACCAAATTCATTATTATTATTATCTATTGTGGTCATATGCATTATATTTGAATGTTCTAAAACATTTATATGCTTAAGACATTGTCAGTTAAAAAATGAAATGTGTTCTATTGTGTTCATTTCTAGCAATAAAAATAACTTCAATATAAATATATAAATTATATAATTACATTGTATTAAATCACTAGCAAATTTCAATTAAGTAAAGCCTTTATTGACAATGCTAAGCACAAGAATTTTAACACAAAAACAGGGCCATGAAGATGGTTTAGTGAATAAAACACAGTGCCCGGCAAGCTTGACAACCGGAGTTTGGCCCCTGGAATGCACATGGTGGGAGCAGAGAACATACTACCTCAATTTTTCCCCTGACTTCTACATTCACACCACGGTATTGCAAGCTCTTCCATGAGTAAGTGTAATGGAAGTAAATTATACAAGAAGAAAAATAAATCAAATTATTTTGTCTTTAGTATTCATCTGGGGGAAATTCTGATAAACATGATCTGAAAGGTGATTTTTACTTTATTTCACAGAAGTCAGAGACAGCCTAATTTAGAACATTGCTTTCTTCTGGGATATCTAAATTTCATTCTTCTATGAAGATGATAATTACTTCCTGGGTGGCTGGACACCCTGCAACTAGTCTAGTCATGGACTCGGTTATTCTTTAAACCATCTGCAATGAAGTCCATGACTAGTTAGTATCAAATGTTTTATATAATAAAGCACATCCTTGAACTCCTGATCTTTCAACCTGCACTTCTCAAGTGCTGGAATTACAGGAGTGACACCCCTTGACTGGTTTTTGTAGTATGGAGCGTTGCTCCAGGACCTTGTTTATGATAGGCAAGTACACTACTAATAGAGGTACATTCCAAGGCCCCGTTTAACTTTAATTATATTTCAAAATGTTTGTTTTTCGGGAACAGACAATCAGGATTTCAACATAAGAATTTTGTGGAGACACAATATTAGCCCGTAACACTGAAATGATATGTATGAGATAATGATGTATCAAATATGATATATCAAAAATGATATATCAAAGAAGTTATGCCAATGGAAAAGGTAGAAAATTTATCATTTGTATATGGGGAAGACTTCTATATTTATAATTTACAGAAAAAGAAAACTCTCCATTGAAATTTTTAGTGTTACCAAATAGGATAAACAAAAATTCCAGGAGAAAATTCAGCCTACCAAACATATAATGGATTAATATTTCCCCCCACTATAGCCTCCTAAAAAGACAATGCACATTTCAGAAATGTTGTGAGGAAGGAATGTAAGATGGTAATGAGCGTACGGAAATGTTTCATTTTTGACCAACAATGGGGACCTGACTGTGGTGTCTCCTGAGAAACAACGTCTACCACTATGAAGATTCTATAGGCCACCATTGTCTTTTTCTGGTAAAGTTAGATTTTCTCAGCCATCTCATTCTGTAGAGAGGGATGTTATGTTGGATATCTTCCATCTGGTCCTCTGGGACCTTTGTTTCGGTATCTACATATGGCTGATATTACTACAGAGAAAGATATTCTAAGCCAGCAGGAGGCAGTTGCATTTCAGTTCTGGGATATAGAAACTCACTGTCTGTCACCATTACTTCTAGTTTCTCTGACGTCTGTAGTATTAGCAACAGGGAATATGCCAAAATGGCAGCAGGAGAGTCAGGCTTCCAGCCTGTTCAAGAATTTCTGTACATTTCTGGGATGTAGATAGTCCTGTGAGGAATGATCCTGAACCAACTGACAGCTACCTCTGTTGTAGTTATTCAGGGCAATTAATTTGTAATTTTGATATACAGATACTTATTTCTGCTAAGTCACATGGTAGAATTATCAAATGGTGCTAATGATGAAAATCTCATAAATACAAAATCCTATGAACTAAAAAGATTGGATGATGGAGGCCTGCAAAAGTCATAGATATTGTCACTTAATGATAATTTGAACTGGGTCGCTCTTTTACAACTTTGAGTTTTGTCTCATAAGATTACTTTCCAAACTGTTCCGTGTCCTAGCTCTAATGATAGTGAAATTAATCTAAGAACTGAAGCTAAGACTTTAGAATGGTGTCTGAGGGAATTTTTACTGTACTTAGCTATAAAATTGAGTTACTAATATCCGTGATTACCTTAAAATTCTTATTTTTTTTCCTCAAATTTTATATCGTCAAAGCTTACTTGGAACTCTAGATAACTTTCTTCCTAAATAATGTATTACTTAATATAGTTTGGGACTTTGCCAAAAAATAAATCCTTAATATTGTCCTGAACACAGTACAATTACTACATTAATACATGCAAATTTGACCAAAAGAGCACATATATCTAACTTTGTAGCATATATTGTATTTATTATCATGAAAATCAAATTAAAATATGGAGAAATAAACAAATTTATTTTAAATGCATTTAAATATGAAATAAATTTAAGTATAATATAAGTATAAAATAAAAATACATCTTTTAGTGTCATTACAGAGTTGCAACTGAATCCCTGAGAGGGCAAGACTCCCAGCAGAATTTCACTAAGAAAGGTTTAATTCTGTATCAGTCACAGCTCTGACTCAGGCAGGAAAAAATTATTCTTTTCAATACACTTTGCACAAGTTGTTAGTGAACATATTAGTTAATGACCTGAAGGCAAATCTCTGACAATGTGATTTTGTGCTAATTGTGTGGAAAAATATTTCTAGCTTTTAAAAACGCAGCAGTCTGGGTGGCTATGGGGAATTTATCTTCCCTGTTTGAGCTCCTCTATTCAACCTTCCTCAAGGGCACTCAATCATACCAAATGAATCATCTAGCATTCACATCATGTGTGAAATCAAGGAAAACCCTCAAGAGTCAATGTCATGGATTAGACGACGTCAGTCTGTTTGCATTCAGCAGGCATTACAATGACAAACAAGATAAAATTATTTGGAATAAGCACATGCATATTTTAGCATCTCATCTTCACATGTTTTATTTTACAAAGTCTGTTTCTGATATAACATTATTTTGTCACTCAAAACATCCCCATTTTAAGTTTATCATCTTTAAAATATTTTTATTATTAATGAAATAAATGAATGTTCCTTGAGAACATGTATTACTGGAAGATCACTAATTTATAGAGTTTAGCAGAGGAATATTTAGAATAGTTATGCTAAGATATGAAACTAAAACACACAGAGAGATATTTGCTGTTGAATTTATTATGACTTGAAATCCTTATTTAAATATTGTTGAATCTTTCAATCTACTACTGAGAAACATAACAGAGAGGTAGTTATACATTAAGTATATATATCTTAGTAACAATGAGCCAAGATGCTATGGGTAATCTGTAAAACAAAAAACAAACCAAAAAAATGGGTAATATCACAATCACCTTATATACTGTATCTTATGTAATATAAGTCAAGATATGTGCATAAATTTGAACATAAATTTGGCTTACAGTGGATTAGTTAAGATTTTATTATCTAAATTATATTTTACAAGTGTTTAATATTCATTCATATTAAATGTATTTTGTCTCCATCTTAACATGCACATATATTTTAACCATATATATATATATATATATATATATACATACATACATATATGTGGTATATATAATTTTCTTCTAGATGCCTGCTTGAATTTAAGTGAATACATACAGGCTTTAGTAGAGCTAGCCAATTCAAAAGTTTGCCCATCAAGGAACATGTTAATTTATACCCTTCATTGTGGTCTTCTTTATGAGGTATAAAATAATGCAAAGCTCACTTTTTTGATTCAATCATTGTAAACACAGGTTTTTTTCACATTATGTATTATAAAACTTCAAGGTTCTAGACAAATTTAAAGAGCAGGGAGCATGGGAATATGGGAGTTAATGCATACTCTCTTTCCTTTGTTCATCATGAGAAAGAAGATGCTTTATATTGTACATGTAAAATTTGTACTGTTTCATGCAGAACAACACAGAGAAGATGAATCTTTTCAATTATAGAGCAGTCTTTATTTTTTAATCTCCTAGTTTACAAATAAAACAAACTGTAAAATGTTGATTTGAAAACATCTATAAATATCTAATAAATCAAAAAGATTAAAAAATCTTAGCTGGGCTTTGGTGGCGCACGCCTTTAATCCCAGCACTCGGGAGGCAGAGCCAGGCAGATCTCTGTGAGTTCGAGGCCAGCCTGGGCTACCAAGTGAGCTCCAGCAAAGGCGCAAAGCTACACAGAGAAACCCTGTCTCGAAAAACCAAATAAAAAAAAAATCTTATATATTGTTTATGAATAAAGTCTCAAACTGTCAGTTTACCCTGACTTGACTTAGACGTTTTATGCCATCCAAATCAAAGTCCAAGGAGTTATTTTATTGACAACAACAAACTGTCTCTAAAGTATCTAGATAGAGGAGAAAGACACAATGACATATACAATATTGAAGCACAAGCAAGAGTTGCAGAATGACATACCTAACCTGAAGAGGAACAGTATTGGTGTTACACACTAACACATTGCTAAAGTAAGAGAGTAGTGTAAAATTAGATAGATCCATGGACAGAGGCATCAAGACAAAATCAATACAATGGAGAGAAAATAGTACAGGGACAACTTGTCATCTACATGCAAATAAATGTGTCTTTATACATGCAGTACTGACATGCTTTGCAAAAAGTAATTCAAAATAAACTCCAGACAAAAATGCAAAATGCAGAATCTTAACACTCTTAGAAACAACATGGAAACCAGAAAAAATATGGTATGGTGATAGCCATTTAGACATTAACACTAAAATATGATACTTGAAATAAATGATTAATTTCATTAAAAATGAAAATTTTCTTCAAAAATGGTACCAAGAGAATAAAAACAATAATCGCTAAAATTGGAAAAGTGTTTATAAAAGATTCTGATAAGATTACTACATAAAATGTACAAAAACACAAATCTCAACAGTAAGCTATGGCTAATCTGAATAAAATCAAGAAACAAAGGCATTGAGAAATGGCCTTTTTTTCCCCATGAACAAATATCTGGTTGGTGTAATTGACAATAAATAAGTTAAAAAAATCTGACAAATTTTCAGGTTAGAATCTCATAGGGAATTTAATTGCAAATTAAAAGCAGATTTTGTTGCCACTACATACCTAATAGAATGCCGCAAACATAAAGGAATGGCAATACCAAATACTGTTGGTGCAATGGGAAGTCTCATTACTTGGTAGAGAGAGGGGTGAAAGTGGTCCAGACACCTAAGAAGACAGTTTGGCAGCTTCCTACAAAATTGGCCAGGATTTCAGTGTTTTATCCAACAGCCCCACTCCTTGGCATTTACCAAAGCATATTGGACATTATATCAACACAAAAATAAGAAATATTGACCAAAAGCATTTGTGAACAAATCAGCTTTGTTCAGAATTCACAAAACATGGAAGCAACTAGCATGTTCTTCAGAAAGTGAGTTAGTAAATAAATCATTGAGTATCCAGATAATAAAACAGTTATTCAGGGATAAAAAGAAACATATTGTAAAGTTATGAAAGAAATTCAAATGTATAATAGTTATAATAAAATTCAATTTGCAATTCTGCTATTACATGATTCCAAATTATGGCATTGCATAAAAGACAGAATCAGGGAAAAATCAAATGCTCAGTGCAGGAGAGTAAAGACCAGTATACTGAAAGAATTTAAAGAAGTGTATACGATGCTATAGCGGTGGGTAATATGTGCTATGACATGAACTAAACAGGAATATGCTGTTTAGGAAGCAAACCAAGCAGTGAAAGGCAAATAACAAATAATTTAGCTGATAAGTGGAAATTAAAAACATGGTCTTCCTGAAGCAGAGTTGGAGACTAACAAAGTTGTAGTGAGTTGAGATGGAAGGGTTTATAAACATGCTAAGAGGAAAAACAAATAAATCTCAATTGCATAGAATTGTATATTCAGCAACTGTTTACAACATGGAGACTATAGCTAATAACAATCTACTAAATTCTTGAATACTGCTGAGAGTCAATTTTAATAGTTCTCATTATAAAAATGGCAATTTTGTGATATAGAATGTTAATTAACTTTAGTCAGTACAGAATATATATATATAGTTGTATATATAAAATACCATGTTGCATATGATAAAATACACATTAACTTTTTTTCACACATTAACTCAATTCACTTTTTAAAGTAAGGAGGGTATAGTTAAATACAGGACATCAGCGTATAGAAGCATTTTCCCCAAATATATAGTTTACAGTATGATTTTTTTCTCTCTTTAAATCTTTTATTTCTACTAACAATATAGAAATGCTTATTTGAATGTGTCACAGAATACATGATAAAGTATTTTATAATATTACCTCTTTGGATGCATCTTGAACCTAGAAGTGTTAAAAACACATATCCATAAACTTCACCAAAATAGTGGAATCCCTCTCTCTCTCTCTCTCTCTCTCTCTCTCTCTCTCTCTCTCTCTCTC
>CABHPP010042749.1:0-10880 GCA_902168425.1 Peromyscus attwateri | reverse complement strand
GGGGGCGGCGCGGCCAGCGCGGCGCTGGTCTGCGCGCAGTAGCCGGGCGCCAGGTACCCGCCCCCGTAGCCCGTCGCGTACTCCGTGGCCGCCGATGGGCCCCCGCACGCGTTGCCCGTGTACAGCGGCTCAGCCAGGTTCCCGGCTACTACCGGGGAGCCCCCGAGGCCCGCGGACCCACCCCCACCGGCCGGCTTGGCTCCCGGGAGGCCTTCGTGGAGCGAGGCCAAGGGGTAAGGTGGCTCCGGCCCCGGCCAGGGCTCCGGGTCCCCTTTGGCGCCGTTGAGGAAGGCCGCGTCACCGTAGCTGCCTAGGCCTGGGCGCTCGTAGGGCGAGTCCAGGACTCCGGAGTACTTCTCAGCGTAGCGCTTGAGGAGGTTGGAGGCAGTGAGGGCGGAGATGTCGTCGTGTGCCCAAGCGTAGTGGCAGCGCTGGCGACCCCCTGGAGGCATCTCCAACTTGTGGGCCGGCGATGGGGTAGTGGAGGAGACGTCCAGGTGCTGCTCTGGCCACTGGTTGAGGGGCTGGGCGTGTTCTGGTGTCCAGTGCATCTTCGACAGAGCTGCAGGTAAGAAGAACAGTGACTGGTCAGCTCCTGCAGTGGCTCTGGGGACCCGCTGGTGGTCCCCAGACTTAGATCTCATCCTTTGGACCTAGAATTAGTTTTTTGTTTTTATTTTATTTTGGTTTTGGTTTTGGTTTTTCAAGACAGGGTTTCTCTGTGTAGCTTTGCGCCTTTCCTGGATCTCGCTCTGTAGACCAGGCTGGCCTCAAACTCACAAAGATCCGTCTGGCTCTGCCTCCCGAGTGCTGGGATTAAAGGCATGCACCACCACCGCCGGGCTTTGTTTTTTTTTTTTTTTTTTTTTTTTTTTTTTTTTTTTTTAATAGTTTCCTTGGCACCAAGAAATGCCATGGTTAGTCAGGCAGTGGTTATCCTCACCACACCAGCTTTGCCCCTCTGTGGAACAAAGGTCATTATTGGGACCTAATAGAGGGAAGGGCCAGGCTGGGAGAAGAGCTAGCCCATATGAGGCTCGTAGGTAACAGACACTTGCTGTTCACCCACTATGTGCTGACCACTGCAGAGGTGAGGCAGGCCCAGAGCTAGGAGGTCCAACCAGGTTGACACTGTGAGATTCTTTGTTCACCTTGGCCTCCACTGAGATCCAAAGTCCACTTTGGGCCTGAGGTCAGAAGTGCCCTGGGGTGTGATCCTTCCCATCAACCCCGAAAACCACAGTTGCTAAGCCAGCAACACTTACTTTCTTGCCGTTTGATTTCTTTGAGCCTCTGCCTAAAACTAGAACGCTGCCAACTGCTGTCTGTAGTAGCATTGGAGTCTGGGCAGGTACTCCTGCCTGCTCCATCCAAAACCTGCCTGTTCGCATCACAAACATTATGTGGAATGGGCAGATCATTTGCTGAGGTCCACTGGGCAGTACAGAGCATGCAGGTCCCATTTAAGTGCATCCCAGGGCTGGTAAAGTCCCTGCCTGGCATGCTCAGAGACCTGGGTTCTATCACCAGCATTGGAGGGGTTAAAGAGTGAACCTTAATTTGCTCTGAACTTCCCAGTTACCAAATAAAGAGGGAGGTACATCAGACTCACTTTGCGAGACACCAGTTCTCAGAGGGAACAAAAGTGTCCCTGGTGTGTGGGGTCACGGAGCAGATCTGTGCGATGTCACAGTGTCTCTGCACCATTAACAGTCAAAACATTCCAAGGCTGTTCCCTGAACTGTCCTCTGGCACCCATCAAGGCACGAGTCCTGAACTAGTAAGACATTCAGGGCCTGAGCAATTGGACATGGCTCCAGTAAGCCAGCCTGACCCAAGAATAAAATTTCAAAGGCTAAATGAGCCCATGGCATACCAAACACAAGTTTTGTGGTGATTATTTCTCAAGCCCAAGCTTTTGGTGAGTTTATTTAGCAGGTTCTTCCTTTGGCAAACTTTGTATTGCTCTGTGTGTGTGTGTGTGTGTGTGTGTGTGTGTGTGTGTGTGTGTGTGTTTTGCTGCAGGGGGGGACTGAACCCAAGGCTCTTGAAGGCCTGGTAAACACTAGGAAGCATTACCTCTAACTGCAAAAACTGTATTGAGCAAAAGCTGTGTGCTTTACTAGGCATGGAGTTAGATTAAAGGGTGGTGAGGATGGTTCACCTAGCCGGAGAAGTCAAGTAAATAACATCCTTTGTGAAATAGGAAAATGGAGGTGTATGCCTGGGGCCCTGGGGCTCAGGAGAACATGCCTCTTCTGGCTGAGAAGGACTCACCCAGGAGCTCTACCAAAGTGTCTTTGTGGCATCTTGAACAGTTAGAGGGAGCAGTGCATCCTGGATAACAGGAACATTCAGAACGCCAGGGCTAGCCCGTTGCAGTTATGCACGCCTGTGAGTTTTAACACCAGCTTTAGCAGCACAAAGCAAAGCAAACCACAGCCGGCCCCCTTGGGCACTGTACTGCCACCTGCTGGAGACATATCGCAACCTACAGACCTATTCCGGGCTCTTGTACAGTGCACACCTACAAAACTACACACTGTGAGCCTATAGAGAGGACCAAGAAATGCGGTTTCTAGAGACATGTCGGGGTGTGTGTGTGCAGGCGGCTGAAAGCCGTGTTTCCTCCAGTCCTTCACAGCTGTCCATCCTGGCAGCAGCTGGTCATTCTCACTACTCTTGTGACGCTGGCTTGACCGATGGCAAGAAACCGCCTTGGAAAGGGAACTGGACCCCATTTTCACTTTTATCTACATCTCGATCAACCTCGTAGCCAAAAGGCCCGCGGGTCCACCTAGAAGAGGCATAGCTATGCGCTAGTACCTGAAAGGAGGGTGATAGTTCTGGAGGTACCACCCACCGCCGCTGCCGGGAGGAAGAAACACAAGGGGTCAGGAATATGTGTTCAGGTCCCCAGCTCCCGCTGAGGGGTTTTCACAGATGAGAACCATCACCTGGCGATACAGGGGCAGTTTTCCGGGACATCAAGTCACGACGTACCCAACGACGGGGTCACAGGAAGTGGCATCAGTTACATGGATGCCAGTGTCCTGTTGCTCCATCAAACCCAGGGTCCGACCCCACCATCTCACCTGTGCGCCGGCCCTTGACTACCAGTACAGAGCAGACATGTGACCTTAAGGGCTGGGTCTCTCTGGAGCACACTAACCCTGCAGGGGAGGGAGGGCACAATAAGGTCCAGGCCTGGACTTGTCCCCACGAGTTTCCTTCTCCCTTGCCAGGCAATCTTCTTCACTTAAGTCCTCCCCAGGTGCCACTGGGAATCACTCGTCCTCTGAGCCTGATTCTCACTCTCTTTTGCAGAAGTCAGCCCTCTTGAGAGGAGACCTGATGCCTGCCATCCTGTCTCCTCAGACGCTTTAGATCAGATTCTCTCCATGTTTACTAGGAAAAATGAAGCCATTTGCTCCTATTTCCACCTTTACCTGCGTCTGTGTATACCTTGTAGGCCAAAGCCTCATGGTCTACCCACCTCAGCTGGAGATGCCCATTCTGACCCAACCAGGATCTGGTCTGACCCCATCAGTCCAACTTAACTGCCCCATACCAGCTCCTTCCCTATCATGAGTGTAACTCATCTCCAAGATGACCTCCCTTGGCCCTGGGTCCCCACTAACTGCCAGCCTAGCTCTGCACCCCTTCTTTTGGTGACTGTTGTCTACGTGTAGTGACCGTGATCTGCTACATGTCCTTTAGGCTAGCATGCTGTGGGATGGTCTGTATGTCAAATGTGTTGCTCTCATTGGTCAATAAATAAAACACTGATTGGCCAGTGGCCAGGCAGGAAGTATAGGCGGGACTAACAGAGAGGAGAATTGAGAGAACAGGAAGGCGGAGGGAGACACTGCCAGCCGCCGCCATGACAAGTAGCATGTGAAGATGCTGGTAAGCCACGAGCCACGTGGCAAGGTATAGATTTATAGAAATGGATTAATTTAAGATGTAAGAACTAGATAGCTAGAAGCCTGAGCCATTAGGCCAAACAGTTTAAATAATATAAGCGTCTGTGTGTTTATTTTATAAGTAGGCTGTCAGACTGCCAGGGCTTGGCGGGACCCGGAGAGAAAACTCTCCAGCTACACTAGCAGGTAGGCAAGGAACCATGCCTCCAGCAACTTCGGCTAAGCTGAGTTCTGGAGCATTGCATTTCCTCCAACCTAGCGAAGGAAAGGACAAAGATCTGGTCTGCATCCGAGTGCCTAAGGCCTGGGCCCAAACAAAAAACGGGGGGAGGCCAGGCTCCAGGATCTGCTTTCAGGTTGCAAATGGCAGCAAAAAGGATCCCAGAGACACACCAGACGGCAAGAGCATGTATAGCGTTACATGCACTTGAGAGCGAAGGTCCCCAGCAAGAGCACCCGAGCTGTATACACACTACAGAGTGGTCCCAGGTGCTTCCTCACACACCAGGCCACACCAGCCTGGCCTCCGGTACAGATGGAGATCACTAACTCCCTGCTCCTACCAGCCCTTAATGCTCCCACACAGACAACCTCCCCCTTCACTTCCTTCCAGCTCACTCTGTCCTATAGTCCCTCGGTCATCAGAGTCAGGGGTGAGGGACAACCAGGATTTGGTCAAGAGTGGAGGCCTGAATCAGGGAGGCCTGTTTCAAAGCCACATCCATACACTCACAGGGGACCCTGAACAGACTACCCAACCTTATGGGACCTCATTTTCTCCAGATTAAAGGGCATAATACCTAACAGGCCGAGGGACTGAGGATTTAAAATGATGTGTGAAAAGCAGTACAAACTGTAAGTCCCAAGTAGTACCCCTCTCTGGCTCAGTGGCTGAACGGCTCACTTGACCTGGGGGCTGGGGCAAGGAGCTGGCTGGAAGACTCCTTCCGGCTCTGACAGGACAGGATGGTCCTCGTGCCCTTTCATAGACCCCTGCTCTGTGCTTGCCCTGCATTGTTGCAGAGAGCGCCCTACCTCTCTCCAAGATCCACAACAGATAGGAATCAAAACTCTGGCCCTGGACGTCATCCTGCGGTGCCTGTCTCCAAGCCCCTTGTCCTTCGCCTGAGGAGAGAGTCACAGGCTCACTCCTGTCCGGCCTAAGAAAATGGCTTCAGTCTCTCCCTGTAGACATAGCTGTCTACCAGTGCCGTGGATTTGGTCTTCATGGGGGGATTTGTATCCTCCTGGCCAAATAGCCCCCAAAAGGCTGTTCCTTTCCCTGTGGATACACAGTCACACAACTGCACATGGCCAGAGCTGGCCAACAGTCCCTAGTTGGGGTTTTGTGGCTTGCCCCAGTGGTAGCTGGGACTCTGGGTAAAGCACCCTCTTTCCACATATGGGGTACGGCAGTCATTGGTTACAGAACTACTGGATAGAAGAATAAAGTTTCTCCTTCAGCCCCACTTCCCATTTCGAGGAAGTCCAGGGTTGCAAAAAAACGCGTTTCAGGCTTCACAGCCAGCTTTAGCCCTGCACTGCCTCCCTGCCTGCGAGCGCCCTACCCCCACCCCTGGGCTCCAGGCCTGGCCCAAGTTTTGACAGCTTAACCAGCAGCCCCCACGCTGTCACTGTACGGCCACCAGCCAAATGCCTCACCTCTCAATGCCTTACCCTCGTCTGTCAGTAACAACTGGCTCCGTGGGAGGAGTCCAAACATTACACTAAAATCCTAAGGGGCTTCTTAGAAATTAAGTTGCACGATTTAGACAGAGTTGGATGGGAAGAGACGGCAGCCACACAGTGTCTCCACACCTCTCTCCATTCCCTATGAGCCCCTTAAGACCTCAGAAATTCTGATTCCAGATTCCATTACCCACTGGGGTGGGGGGCAGAGTAGAGAAGGGGCGTCTGGACCCCACTCAGCCGTAGTGGAGGAGGGCTGGTGCCCCCTTCTGGACAAGTTCCTCCAGCTCCATTATCTCAGCCTGGGACAAAAGGATCGAGTGGAGAATCGCATTGTGGGGCCTCCGTATGGAGATCTCATTAATCTATTCACCGAGGCTCCCACAGGCCTTTGTCACAGGCTTTTTGTCTACTGCTTACAACTCGTGTCCCAGGGGGTCCGCAGTCCTGGCAGAGCCTGAACAGGCCTCACTACTCAGACCCTGTCCCTCATGCCAACCCCCACATATTGAAAAAAGGAAAGCGAAACCATGACATGCGTCTCTGGAGGACTGGGCACTTGCAATTACCACACAGAAACCTCTCTCCTCAGTTCCAGGTCAGAGAACAGGCCCCAGGACAGAGGGATTCTCCTGCTTGGGGGATGCTCTGGGGGCCTGGCACAGAACCTAGTGTGGCTGGGGTTCAATGCATGTCTAGGAAATAGCAGAAGTTGCCTGAAAAGTGACCGTGGTCCATATTTACTAAATGTACTGTCTTCTAGCCTTCCAACACTTTCAGAGTGTCACCAACCATGTGCCAGCTAATAGACAAGCAGGATTGGGTCCAACTGTGACCCAAGTTTACAGCCTTGATCAGCTAACTGAGTGTAATCAGGAAAAGGGAGAGGGAGGAAGCTGTAAAGGAGGAAGAAGGAATGGGGAGGTATCAACCAAAAAATACAACATTTGAGTTAGGAGGAACAGGCAAGGGCTGTGTACATCCCCATGACTGTGGTTAACATAATATTGTATACTTGAAAACTGCTGAAGACTAAATGTCCTTACCACAAATAACCATGTGAAGTGATGTACAGAACTAGTGTGATTTAGCCTTAAAACAGGATATTCATCGAAAACATTCAAATTTTTGTTGTCAGTTCAAAATTAAGTTAAAGAAATCACTACTATCTTCAAAGCTCTGATAACTTGAATTTTTTGATGCTAATGGGACTCACAGGGATACAGTTAACAGAGTGTTTTGTTTTGTTTTGTTTTGAATGTGTATGGGTGTTTTGCTTTCACACCAAGTGCATACCTGGTGGCCAAAGAGGCTAGAAGAGGGTGTTGTATCCCCTGGGACTGGAGTTACAAATGGTTGTGAGCTGCCATGTGGGTGCTGGGGATTGAACCCGGGTCCTCTGGAAAAACAGTATTCTTAACTGCTGATCCATCCCTCCAACCTCTTGATAAGAGTTTTTAAAAGATTTTTAAAGTGTGTGTGTGTGTGTGTGTGTGTGTGTGTGTGTGTGTGTGTGTGTCTATGTGCACGTGAGTGCAAGTACCAGCAGATGCCAGAAGAGGGCATAATATCTCCTGGATGCTAGGAGCCTGTTGTAGACTATTATTTTAACTAGGCAAAGATGTGTTACATTTGTTTCTGCTGTATTTGTGTAATTATGAGAAGATGAGTTGCATTTGTTTCCCCTGCCTGCCTAAGGCACCTGATTGGTCTAATAAGGAGCTGAACAGGCAATAGCTAGGCAGAGAAAGGATAGGTGGGGCTGACAGGCAGAGAGAATAAATAGGAGGCGAACTCTAGGCTTGAGAGGAGGAGGAGAAAAGAATGAAGAAGATGCCTAGGGCAAGAAGCCAGGCAACGTTGCCAGACAGACAGACAAGCAGCAGTGAAAGTAAGATAAACAGTGGCAAAAAAAGTAAAAAGCTCTGAGACAATCTGTAATGAGATCTGGCGCCCTCTTCTGGCCTGCAGGCATACATGCAGGCAGAACACTGTATACATAATAAATAAATAAGTCTTTAAAAAAAAAAAAAAACTAAGCTAAGGCCAAACATTCAAAACTAGTAAGTCTCTCTGTCATGATTTGGGAGCTGGTTGGTGGCCAGGTACAGGAAAAAGAAAAACCTAGAACAGGAACCAATCTTAGGTCCTCTGCAACAGCAGTATATGTTCTTAACCACTGAGCCATCTCTCCAGCCCTGCCACGTTGGTTTTTTTTGTTTGTTTGTTTGAATAGCAAAGAAAGGGATGGGGGCAGGAGAGGGAGAAAAGATTTATTCTGGAAGTTCAGAGACAGCCAAGGCTATCTGGGGCTGTGGCAGTCACCCAAAACGGGTCTGTGGAGATTGGAGCCTTGGCGCAGACTCCAGGCCCGAGATAAGAAAAGAAGGAAGAAGCGTGCTGAGCCGCAAGCAGTGTCCACACCAGTCCTCGCATCGACTCCCATTCTCCCTACGGAAGTAGGCGATTGCAGAGGCTAGACCAATACCACTGAGGTGTGGCCGGCCCTAGGAAGGGGACCTCTTCCCTAGGAACCAGCACGTTCCCTCTGCACCCATCATGGCAAGGTTCATGTGCCAAGTAAGGAGCAGTGTTCTGAGGGACCAGGGGCCACCCTCCCCAGCTGTCCCTAGCTCTGCTCCTGGCCCAGAGCCAGAGTAAAGATCATGGAGCTGCAGAGGGGGCGCAGAGGGGCACAAGAAATAAGCTCAGGGCTAGCAGACATGAACGGAGGGTGTAAGGAGGGTCTGGACCTCAAAGCTCTTTTTTTGGACCGATTCTCCATTTGCCTCTCTCTGAGTTGCTCCTCCTCTGTTAATTTTCTGTGAAGAACACAGGCCTCTGCTGAGGGGCACCAGCCTAACAAACGAATGCAAGCCACTGTTCCTCCGAAAAGATATCCAGAAAAATCAGCCCAGCTCATTCAGAACCACGGACAGGCTTTTACGCCTGCCATGCCCTCTCTGCTCACTAAGTCTTTTAGGTCCATCAGGGTCCATGGTGAGTCCTGTGTCTTTCATGCATCCTTCCCAGGCCCTCCATCGCTAACCGCTTACCTCCTTGGGAGGCTGGATAAAGTCTTCATGGCCACAAGAACAGGGGCGGATGGGCTAATAATGAGCTGTGTGGGGGCTTCCTCTTGGGCCTGACCTCCCTCTTAACACTCGGTGGCACTGTCCCAGATCCCCTCCTTCCTGCAGGGCCCGTTCCCCACTCTCTGCTGCGTCCTCCTCAGCCCACAGTACGCTGTGCTTTTTCCCTGTCAGGGGCAAAGCCTGGAATAAGCTCTGCTCTCCGTCTGACGTGCGCCTCTGCCAGTTGCCTACAACTTTCCCAGAACCAATAGTTTGAAAGTCATGTAGGTTAGTATTTCTGGTTCCTCTCCTCTCCTTTTATCTTCGACCTGGTCCGGCTCTGTGTTCCGGCCCAGCACTCCACTCACCGGCGTCCTCCTCTGGCTCTGCTGACCTAGACACCAGGCCAGCAGGCTCTCTCTGACTTCACCTCATCTCTGTTCCCTTAGCTGCCCTCCATGCCCCTAGCCAGCCTCCACACACTCACAGGCCTGGGCTCGGGCTTGTCTCTCCATGCAGGTCTTTGGATGATCACAGCTAGGCTCGAAATTTGACCGTCACTTGTATATAGATGTTACCTAGACAGGGTCCTGCAGCCTTGGTTTCTTAACTGTACTCCACCATGGCTGGCACATGGAGCCTCCAGTCCAACTGCCACAGGGAACACGTCTCAAACTCAAAGCTGAGCATTCCACACCTGTGGAATCTTAGCACTTGGAACCTGGAGGCAGGAGATTCAGGAGTTCCTCAGCTAAATACAGGGTTTGAAGCCAGCCTGCATGAAACTTTGTCTCAAAACGCCAAGACAAAAACAAAAGCATGTCCCCAAATCAAACTCTGGCTACCACCCCATCCTACAGCCTTCTCCATGGTGGAGAGGGCAGCTGCCTCCCTTCAGACTGCTCAGGCAGATGCCACCCATGACCATCCACTCCTTCACACTGCAGACCAACAAATCAGCTGGCCCTGACTTCAAAATGTGTACAAATGAAACCCCTTCTCAGCAACCCCAGAGACATCTCTCCTGCGCCCCCAGTTACCGCACAGACATCCACTCTGTTCTCCACTAGCCAGCAGGATGCTCTGAAACCTGTCTGATTGTGTCACCTCACTTCACATACTGTCCCCTCCTCCTGATCTTCTTGCCAGCGCTCGTCCTATTGGGCTCTCTGTCGCTTTCTCCTCTGTGGATCCACTAAAAGCCCCATGAGAGCAGGGCTTCCTGTCCTTCACTCTTCTTTCCCAGGCAGCTAAGACATGCCGGGCACACCCTAAGTTCTTGATAGGTTTTAGGATGGCGGGATGGATGACGGATGATGGATGGATGGACGGACGGACAGGAGGGTGGGTGGAAAGATGGATGGATAGGTGGGTGGATTGATGGATGGATGGATGGATGGATGGATGGATGATGGATGGATGGATGGATGATGGATGGATGGATGATGGATGGATGATGGATGGATGGATGATGGATGGATGGATGGATGGATGGATGGATGGATGGACGGACGGATAGGAGGATGGGTGGATGGATGGATGGATAGGTGGGTGGGTTGATGGATGGATGGATGGATGGATGGATGGATGGATGGATGGATGGACGGACAGGTGGGTGGGTGGATGGATGGGTGGGTGAGTGGGTGGGTGGGTAGGTGGATGGATAGAAGGGTGGGTGGATGGGCAAAGAGGCCCCAAATTGCTTCTGTCTCCGTATAAGAAAATGGGAGTGTCTCAATTAAGACGGTAGGCTGCCAAGAGAAACCAGCAATGGGTGGAGAGGGCACTGTGTCTCTGCGAACACCAGAGATAACGTGCTCAGCACCAACCTGACTGGAGTCCAAAGGCACCCATCCCAGATCCCTGGTACCCACCCAGCCTCATTTCTCTCTCATCTCTCTTTTGCTTCCCTCCCACAGGCCTCCAAGGGAAGACAAAGGGGGCGATGGAATTCCCATCAAAGGCCACGGACACATGGTAAAGAGATCAGGGCCCTTGGGACCCTGCTTCCTGGAGGTAGCGAGGCCTCCCCGCCAGCCTGGCTCCTCTCCAGGGTGGGGGTGTGGCGGGTACTGCCCCTGGCCTCCTCATATGTCAAACGCCAAACAGCAGGAGGTCAGCCTGAGCTAAGCTGGCCAAGTGGCCCCCATCTGGGCCGTGTGTGCACACACATGAACTGGGGGGGGGGGGG
>CABHPP010042737.1:0-14496 GCA_902168425.1 Peromyscus attwateri | reverse complement strand
GATTCTTGGCACTAATCATGCTGTATTTTGGTGCTTAGAGAGGGTTCTACATGTAGACCCTGGAAACTGTATTACTTTATGTGGCAAAATTGTCCATAGTTGTGATTTAACTAAGCATGTTAACATGTGAAGACTATGTTGCATCATCTTAGAGGGATATATATATATATATATATATATATATATATATATTCATAATGTCCTTAGAAGTGGGAGCTACAACAAATTTGATGGCACAGAGAAGGCAATGTGATGACCAAAGTGGCAGTCGAAGTGATGTGGTCTCAGTTGAAGATGGTGGCAGATATTGCCAGGGAAGGGAAAGAAAATGTTTCTGGTAGAAGGAACCAGAATTCTGAAATGTTGAGTTTATATCTATAGTCTTAGGCCTTCCAGAGCTAAAGAGAATACATTTAGTTAACTTATCCACTTACAGCCAATAGTCACAGCAGAAATACAAAATGAATATAAAGGCACAGCTTCTCAATGTCCTAAACATCTATGTTGAGGAGAACCTTTTGATAACTGATCTCTTATGGAATTGACGACTCTGTTTTCTCAAATCTGAAGACTCATGGGTCAGATATATGATATCTCAAAGATAAACTCTTTCTGTTATGCAGAAGTTTTTTTTTTTTTTTTTTTTAATGAAACCTTCCACCTTAGAGTTACCTCATTAAGACACAAGATGTTCACAAGTAGGAGAAACAACAGAATGTTATAAGAGAAGGTGAAACGTTTTATCCTTCAGGGAAGCTCTTTAAATCAGGAAGCAAACAACTCAAGGTATATTCAGGAAGTTCCTGAAACTGACCAGATTGCGCAGATTCCTCCCTCCCCAAACATATACAAACAATGACCACTGCTGAGAGTCACTCTCAGACAATACAAGTTGCCTTGAAGACTCTCAGACAAGTTGAGCTGCCTAGAAAAGGCTCAGATTGGCCAAGTTGCCTGGAAGAAGGGACCATCTGAACTACCTGGAAGAGGCTTAGACCAACTGAGCCACCTGGAACAGACACTTTCCAGTCTGTGGAGCTTCCTGTAAATTGTGCAATGTGGCCCAGGTTTCTAGTTTTTGGGACCTGCCATCCATGCTGGGGTGAGCTTGAGTAATGCAACTGTTTTTTTCTGAGTCAGTAAGTAACACCTCACCCTTACTCCTTTAAGTAACTCATAAAAATGACTGGTTCACCGAAACAGTCAATAGACTTTGGTGCTGTCTCTTCTTTGGTCTGTCATCAGGTCCATATTTGGGGGGAGTAGATGTTTGTCCACATACCCCATATATTAGGATCTTAAAAATAATGTCTCCTCCACTACATGATAATTCAATAAATTCTAGTACATGGGAGGGCAGAAACATACCATAGATGAGATAATGGAATTTTCTCTACAGGCAAAGTTTTTCACTGTTACACAATCTGTGACCCTTGGAAACTTGTTTCTTCAGCTGTAGAGATGACTCCACATATTTAGATAGATCCATTAAGTTCCAACATATTCAATCCCTGCATCCCTGGAAACTTGGCGAATATACAGTTTGCTGAATCCTTCCAATTTCCACAATGAGCCTCAAAACCACAGAGTTGTACCTTGGCATTTGGAGTTCTAAGAAATCACTGATTCTCTCCCAAGTTAATGCATTGCCTTAGATCAACTAAATCTTCCTTATGAACAATTTCTTAAATTGCTTACAGACTATCTTTCATCAGTTGTTTACATAGTTTCTAACAGTTTCTTTGGGCTATTTTGCTATTCATTTATAGCTCTAACAAGATATTGACAAAATTCTGTAGGTTTTCTTACTAATTGACTGGAATGATGTCCAGGTCCTGAAGGACTTAGTCAGGCTGCAGAGCCTGGTTTGACAATTCAAGTAGAGATACCCAACTTTACAAATGTGTGTATCATGACTAATTTCTGAGTTCAGTCAGCAGAACTGATATATGTGTCAGAGAAAGTGAATAAATCTTGGGAATTATTGATATAGCTATCAAAATCAGAGTGTGATGACAGACAACTAGCTACAGGACTCAGCTGAGACTATGGAAGTGGATACGTGAGACAGAATGATGGCCATAGGGTGGAGAATAGAAAATTATAGCAAATGGTCCATAGGGTGTTATTTACTTTCTCAGAGGAGACCTGTGTGTGTGGGGGGGGAGGGGAACAAGCGAGAGAACAAGTGTAATAGGGTCACAAATCACTAAGCCCACAATTCAATGAGTTTAAAAGCATAAAGAGAAACAAGTACTCTCTAGAGAAACAACAGATGTTTTTACTATGAAGGGTAGAAGGATAATACCCAAAACACTGACACTAGAAGCGTCTAGAGGTTGTCAGTGAACACAAAAGGTAGACAATTGTAGAGAACACTAGGTAAGTTGTTTTCTTCATGAGTAATCTTTTTTGTTAGGATTTTGTTATGATGAAAACTATGGTTTAAGTGTCTATTTGATAATTAATGATATCTCTTTATTCATTTACTGGATTTCACTATGATCATTGACAGAACACAACTGCTATTCCCCACAAAGCCTAGAAAAGTGTTTTGTCAGCTAATATACCCTTCTCAACTCCTAAGTTATTGTGAAGGACTAGTGATATAGTTTGTAACCATTGTATATTTAAAATATTGCCAACAAATTTACATGTATCTAAGTATAAAATGTACACTGGGTTTTGTAGATTTAGTTGAAAAAATTTTCTTATAATGCCTTTTTCCTTGTATTGAAAAATAGTGTTTTCTTACACAATATATCCTGATTATTCTTCCCCCTTCATCTCCTCCTCCCAGTTCATCCCAACCTTCCCTTCTATCCAGATCTACCCCCTTTCTGTTTCATTAGGAAACAAACAGGCTTCTAAGGGATAATAATATAACATGATTAAAAAAAACCTCACATGTTAGAATAGGAGTAAAAAAACAAACAGAAGGAAAAGAGCACAAGAAAAGGCACAAAAAACAATATAGATACAGAAACCCACTCATTTGCACACTCGGGAATCCCATAAAAACACTAAGTTGGAAGCCATATTATACACATAGAGGACCTGTAGGCTAAAAATAAAGAAGAAAAAACTAAATAAAATAAATTAAAAGTTAAAAATAACATTTTTTTAAAAAAGGAAAGACCCTGACACTACATTATGAGACAAGGAATCGTTAAAGATGCCATTGAGTTCGTTTTCTGTTGGCCATCTACTGTGGGCCATGCAGCCGACCCTTAAGCATCGTCTGTTTCCCCAGTGAGACTCCCTTGGAGGAAATTAAATTTCCATTTACACGTGGTTATCAACTGGAGATAGCTTCTGGGTTAGGGATGGGGACTGTGTCCATTTCTCCTTTCAGCTCTAGGAGTCCATCTGGTACAGACACACGCAGGCCCTGGCAATGCTGCCTTAGTTCATATGTGCATCACTCCTTTTGACTTAGAGGGTCTTGTTTTCTTGATGTCCTTCATCCCCTTTTGTTTTCACATTCTTTCTGCCCCTCTTCCATAGGGTTTTCCTAAGCCCTAGGGGGAGGAATTTGATGGAGACATTCTCTTCAGGACTAAGGGTACCAAGGTCTCTCACTCTCTACATAATGTTTGCAGTGGGTCTGTGTGTTTGTTCCCATCTGCTGCAGGTGGAAGCTTATCTGAAGATGACTGATGAAGGCACTCATCAATGGGTATAGCAGAACGCCATTAGGAGTCACTTTATTGCTACTTTTTAAATTTTAGAACAGTAGTATTCAGTTTTCCCCTAGGTCCCTGTTCTATCTAGTTTCTAGTTCTTGGTCACCCAAGCAGTGTCACTAATGGGTTCCATCTCATGAAGTGGGCCTTAAGTCAAATCAGATATTGTTTGGTGACCCCCACAAGCTTTGTCCCATATTGTCCTAGCATATCTTGTAGGTAGGCTATCTGCTGTGGATATCGCTCTGTATGCTGTGAATGTGTTGCTCTGATTGGTTGATAAATAAATTGCTGATTGGTCAGTAGCCAGGCAGGAAGTATATAGGTGGGAAAGCAAACAAGGAGAATTGTGGGAAGGCTGGAAGGCTGAGTCAGGAGACACCAGCCTGCTGTCCATGGAGCAGCATGTAATGGCACACAGGTAAAGCCACAGAAAATGTGACGACATATAGATTAACAGAAATGGGTTAGTTTAAATGTAAGAGCTAGTCAGTGGTAGGTCTGAGCTAATGGCTGAGCAGTTTTAATTAATATAAGCTTCTGAGTGATTATTTTATAAGTGGTTGCGGGGTCTCTGGGGCTGGACAAGACTGGAGAAAACTTCAGCTACAGACATCATTGTAGATCAAATGGTTTGTGACTGGCTTGATGTTAATGTTTCTCTTTTGGTAGAGTACAGAGTATCTTCCTGTACCAAAGATTCTAGAATGTAGGGGTAAAGGCTCTATGTAGGCACTGGCTTGGTGTCACTATTATACTAATCTATTATTCAAATTGGAATGTCCTAAACAAAAAAGTTCTAGCTTTTTCTTTCCTGTTAGGTAACAGTAACTTTGGAGCCAAAACAATAATTTTGACTCTTAAATTAGAAATATATAACTATTGACTCTTTTTTCTTATAATAAGGGTTTATTGTGTTGTGTATAACACTTGCAAATTCAATGTACATATATGGCCTGATGAGATCCAATTACATTTGTTTTAGATCCAAATATCCCCTAATGAGTTACACTGGGTTTTCCAGTCAACTGTGTCAAAAGCAGAAAACACATGTATTAGCAATGTTGACTGTTCCATGCATTGTAGATATAAATGTGATAGTTCATTTGATTTGTCTCAGTCATTTTTTTTTTTTTTTGGTTTTTTGAGACAAGGTTTCTCTATGTAGCTTCGCGTCTTTCCTGGTACTTACTCTGTAGCCCAGGCTGAACTTGAACTCACCGAGATCCACCTGCCTCTGCCTCCTGAGTGCTGGGATTAAAGGTGTGTGTGTACCACCACCGCTGCCTGGCCTCAGTCATCTTTTCTAAGATCTAAATTTTAATAGCCCATAATCTTCAATAATTTGGCTCTAAGACCATGTATAATCTCTAAAAACATGAACCTACATAATAAAATAAATATTTGTTCCAAATTAGTTTAGTTAGGTCACTAAGTTTATAGATCTGTAAGCAAAACCAACACAGCATAGTAAACTCTTACAAGTAATATTAACAATAAATTAATTTATAATATCAAAATGTTATTAGTAATAACTTACTTAATTGGAAATATATCCAGAAGAACTTTTTCAACAATATTTTTATTAACTCTTTAAGAATTTCATACATGTATACTATGTAGTTTGATCATATTCATTGTCTGTTCATCTCTTTAATTCCTCCCAGATCCCCCTGAGACAAATAAAGATTCTCTCCCACCTTTGTGTCTTCTTTTGTAGCCAGATGTTTCTTGGGTCTCCACTGTCCCGTGGCCCACTTATAAAATAATCACTCAGAAGCTTATATTAATTATAACTGCTTGGCCATTAGCTCAGCTTATTACCTACTAGCTCTTACACTTAAATTAACCCATAATTCTTATCTATGGTTAGCCTCATGGCTTGGTACCTTTTCTCAGTTCTGCCTTCACATCTTGCTTCCTCTGTGTCTGGCTGGTGACTCCTGACTCAACCTTCCTCTTCCCAGAATTCTCCTCATCTGCTCATCCCAACTATACTTCCTTCTTAGCTACTGGCCAATCAGTGTTTCATTTATCAACCAATCAGAGCAACACATATTCACAACATACAGAACGACATCCCACAGCATTCTTTTTATTTTATTTTTTATAATCCAGGGATTCCAGTTTGTGTTCTCCATGTACTCATGGGTATAGTGATATCAAATGGAGTGTGTTTGACCTACCAGGGGCCAAACCCTTAAAGAAAACTAACTCTCCCTTACTAGAAATAATCATTCATCAATAACTTCCCAATTAGTGCTAAGGGCTCATGAGCCCCTCATCCTCAGTGTTGAAATGTTGACAGTCTACATATTTTCTAAATCTCGTCAGAACAGCCTTTCTTTTTTAAAAATAAACTTGTTTAGAAAAGATGGTGCCATCTCAGTGCCCAATGAGTCTTTAAGAAATTACTTATGATATTGAGTTATTTCATATTTCTTTTTTTCTGTTTTCTTTGGTTACTTACCTAAAAAGTACTGCTAATTTTCTTGGTTTTATGAGCTATTTCTACAATAAATTTATCAGTTGTTAAAAGAACCAAATACTTACTACAAGTTTTTAGATTTATTGCATTCAGATGTTTTTGATACTTTGAAATATTATGGTTTTATGTAATATTTCTCTGTCAATCTATATTTTTAGGATAATTATTATATAACATTTTAGAAAAAATATTACTCTTCAGAGAATAATCCACACAAATGGAGTGTGAATTTTTATTTGTTACTAATTATTTTAACAGATGCTTGGTACTAAACTCCCATCACTCCAAACTAATCACCTTACTTTATGTAAAGCAAGAAACTTTTCATGCATATCAACTGCTTGGTAGATTTTTATTATCAATTGCATATTGAGTCTTTATTTTACAAAGTTAATAAAAGCTATGTGTATTGAAGTTTATTAACTTAGCCGAGATAGTAAAATAGTTTTCATTAAGTAAGGTCTCTTGTTTCCTGCCATGAAATAGTAGTTAGATTGAAGGAATAGTACCTATTGACTTGCCATGGATGGAACTTTATCTCTGCTAAAGGTCATTTCTTGATGCCCTAAATGTATTTAGTAATAGGGTCTGTAGGAAGCCATTCAATGATCCTTTATAGGATGGGTATCTTAATAAGAAAAGGATTCTCCATCCCTTTCTCCATACTAAGAGAAAAGGCCACAAGAGGACTATACTAAGGTGCCCTTCTGCTAGCCAGAAAGAAACTCCTTATCTTAAATTGTAATTTCCAGCATCCAAGGTGGTAATCTGATACATTTCTGTTATTTAATCTACCCAGCCTGTAGTATTTTGTTATGGAAGCCTAAGCAGACAGATGTATCACTTATATCCAATAGTTCTAATGTTAAAGTAGTGATTTGCTTAAGGTAATTTACATAGATTTGATATGAAGTTGAAAGTAAGGCAGTCTTTCAAATTTGAAATAGCTTAGGAATTTTATCATTGATCCTACTGCAAATTTTAGTGTCTGACTTAAATTTAGATGATGCATGTCAACAGATTGTTATAGTCATTGTAAACACTTATTTAGAACACTTATGGAAGAGAAATATTTAAAATATTTAAAACCCTGCATAGTATGTGAGAAATTTAATTAGAATTAATATCCAGTCCATAAGAGAAAATTGTTGCTCAGTTACATGTATTTGCTGAGAGGCAGGCTTCTTTACATACAGATCACTGTATCTCTTAAAAATGAATGATGACAGCAATAGTTGTAGTGAGTCTTAGAAATTTCTTTAAAACCTGTTTGAAATTATTACTTTCCACAATGGTTTCTGTGTCAATTGAATTGTATGCAGAATACACTGCAGTATAGGAATTATAATCAAGGTGAGAGTGACATTTTCTATCTCTTAAGAAATAAATTCTCTTCTGTTCTTATGATGCTTTTATTAATTAAACTTGTTCAATGACAATTTCATGTAGGTACATAATGAATTCTTATCACTCTCATACCTTACTCTTTTTTTTGTCCTCCTCCTAACCCAATCATCTTCCACTCTTCCCTTCAAATAAATTCCTGTCTCAAGATTATGTCTTTTTGTTCTGTCTTGTGACATGCTAGATTTAACTAGGACTATTTATGTGATTATGAGTTTGGAATTATCACATGTTAACATGATAGGCTCACCAGTGGTTATGCAACTAAAGACATTGACTACATCCTCCCAGAATCTATCAGGACATTGACTACTCCTTATTCAGAATCTACCAGGATACAACTAGCCCTCATCCAGAATCTATTGGTAACCAGCAGTTCAATAGGGAAGGGTAGGGCCCCATGATCTCCTCCCTCATCCATGACAGACTATTGACAAACTCTTTGCAGACTCAATGCAGATAACTCAAACTTCTGTGACTTTATGATTGCAATGACTGTATCATATACAGAAGCTGAAAATTTGAAGCCCCTCTGAGTTCTGGCTTTTAATTATTTTTATATCCTCTTCTATAATGTTCTCCGAGCTTTAGAGGGGGCATATAAATGTCCTTTCTAGGGCTAGGCATCCAACCATCATTTATTTTCGTCAACTTGAACAGCCATGAGACTTAATATTAACCTATGTTCACTTTTCAGAGAAGATTCTCTGATTAAGGCTTAGTGGAGCATTTGTCGATGGGTATAAACACAGATGCTTAAAAGGCAGTTTGACTGTATGTCAATTTAGCTAAATAACAGTAATAAGCACCCCTCCAGGGGTTTCTACAACTGTATGTATTTGGTTGAGTTTACAGTGGCAGCTATGGAAGATCCTATGAAATGGACCTCAAATACAACCAGAGAACACTTGGTTACCCTCATCATAGCAATGTCCCCATTGCACAAGTAGGAGCACATTTTGTAGTGGGTTGTGTTATAGTTCATAGGATTCACAGATAGGTGAGACCATGTATGCCTTTTTTTCTCCCAATGACTTTCATAGCATCTTCTGGTACTATGAAAGCCTGGGCTACAGGGAGGAAGCTTCCAGCTCGGTTAAAGATTGACTGCTCTGTATCTTGCAAAGACACAGGCAGTGTCTTTAGTAATAGTGTTTTATTGTCCAGTTCTTGTGGAAAACCAAATGGAATGGCAAGAGCTTGTATTGTTTAGGGGGTCTTTAGTGTACCATTTACCAAAAACTCATGTTAAGGTATCTCACACTTGAAAACTAGGATTTTTGTATAGCAACCCACAGCATCTTGGAGCATCGTCATCCAGAGAGTTGCATCTTACTTTTGGTTTTCTTAATAGTTTTCAATCTATAGCCACGTGTCTACCTTCTTCACACTCAACACCATTTAAACACAAGAGCTCCTTTGTATCTATACTGAACTTTTCATATTGCCTAATAGATTGGCAGTCAATACTACTCAAATTAGTGGAAACATTGAGAGTTAGCAATATGAAGAGTAAATAAAATATTAAAGACAATTTCAAATAAAGTTTAAAAGTAATTAGATCCAGTAAGAGATTCTGAGATTGAAAAGCAGGGCAAGAACACAGCTAAGGCTCAGTGATGAACACCTTCCTAAGGTTATTCCTAGAGTGCATCTTGCTTTTTACTCCACATAGACTTTCTAATACTAGAATATAATATGAATATCCTCTTTGGAATAAAACACTGTTTCAAAGGAACCTTGGCATTCACATTTGTTTACCTGGGAGAGAGTTTACATTAACACTAGCATCTAGAAACACATTCCTTACCCACAGAAATCAGGGAGGGCGACTCAAAGGAATGGAGAGCAACATAAAAAATACCGTGAGTGCTGTAAGCAGTCACTATGAATTAACATCTGCCCTTAGTTTGCTAATGCTCCCCACTCAAAGCCATTTATTAAGTTGTCAGTAAACCTAGGCGGACACATCTTGTCTAGAAATATTACTTTTAACTTCTTTAACTTGCTTTCCTTTAGAATAATTTTTTATGTAGCAGATAAAACCTAAGTACATTGAAATAAATCTTCTGGATGAACAGCATGCCAGTGTTTGGTTTGGAAACAGAACCAGTGATGTGGTATGAACACATATTGAAACCTCAGCCTGCAACTCTTTTAAATCCTAGAGCCACATCAAGGCACAAAAGTCTTACTCTTCTGTAGTTTTCATTCCAGGAGAGCCAAGTTATCTTGCAGACCCATTAGACCACTAAGCAGAAGAACAGATGGCATCAGGTGCAGAAGAAACAGTTGGAAAGGGTCAATACATAGAATCTACCACGTGGTATCAAAAGAAGTTAGAAAATATTCTTGGAGCCTTCGTTGCCCACACCTATAATCCCAGTATTGAGGATGAGGCAGGAGGGTCACTGCATGTCTGAAGCTACTTTGATCTACATAAGAAGTTCCGTATCAGCTTGGAGTGAGACCTTGTCTCAAAAACAATCAAATAAAAATCTTGAGATCTTCTATGAATGTCAAATGTTCGAGTATCTTCGAATCTACATCAGGGATAATCACACCCTATTTCTAAGCATCTCCCTCTTTTCTATTTTGCAGATAAATAAATTAGTTCTGTAATGGTTTGCACTATAAACACACTACTAGACATATTTATTTATTTTACAATATGTTATTAGTAAAATGCAAGCATAATTGCTTTCTTAGTTGTCATTTTAAAGTCCCAGACCTTGTATTTATCTTGCTTTATTATATAAAAGTAATTTAATGCTTAAATCATACATTATATGATATACTATAATTGTTATTTTCAAATTCCTATTTCATTAAAATTTTATTTTGCACACAAGACCTATAAGTCCCTGTTGCTACAGAAAATTGACAGTCTGGTAGCAGTATCTGCTAGTAATTTTCAATTAAACCATTTCACAAATAGTATATTACAGCAAGTAGATCTGCACAAAGAGCTTCTGATTCATTCACAATCATGATTAAGAGCGCAGAGGAGTTCACCTCAGTCCTTGCCATGCCCCCTCTCACCAGAGCAAAGCAATATTTATGGGAATTTCTAAAACCAAACAATAAAGCTTTTTTCTATAAGTATGAGGGATGTCATTTATTTCATGTGCAGAGAACATTAAAATAATGATCCATGCTCAATATTCATAGTTAACAGTGGGTCTAATATGGATCTATTCACAGTGTGCCCCATTATATTCTTCTCTTGGGAACCTCTTGCTCAGGGCAGAGAGAATGGGGAGGATCCAAAAGTACTGCAGAATAATGGAAAGCAGTTACTCAGTGGCTCTCCCTCTCCACATCAGTGGTTTGCAAACTTGAACCATGTTTTAACCTATTTACCACCATTTTCTTTCCATTGCTTCCCTATCATCAGAAGTAATAGTGGAAGAGGAACGAACAGGACATGGATATATAATTTTATCTCCAAAAATACTTACAATGTAATGTACCCTCCACACATGCTCTTACTCACTTGGCAGAATTACTACCGTGTGGATTTCATTGACTAATCTTAAAGATAAAGGTTCTCAATTCACATAAATTAAGGAAGTTGCTGAAGGTACCATGCTATTTCCCAGTCATTCATGCAGGGAAGAACATGTCCCCATCTGCTTCATTGTGTAAAGAATCCATATGCTTTGGATGGAACTAAATACCATTCTGTTAATGAAAATATCCAAACACACAAAAACAAGTACTACACTATCTCACTCACATGAAAAATTAAAAGTTGTGCCCCCTTTGGTAGCACATATACTGAATTGGAATGATACGGAGATGATTAGCATGGTCCATACACAAAGATGACATGCAAATTTGTGACATAATATTGTGTCCCCCAATATATCGTGCACCTTAATAAACTTATCTGGGGTCAGAGAACAGAACAGCTGCTAAATAGACACAGAGGCCAGAAAATGGTGGCACACACACCTTTAATCCTAGCATTCTGGAGGCAGAGAGATCCATCCAGATCTCTGTGAGTTCAAAGCCACACTGGAAACAGCCAGGCATGGTGACACACACCTTTAATCCCAGGAAGTAATGGCAGGAAGCAGAAAGGCATATAAGGCATGAAAACCAGGAACTAGAGTCTGTTAAGATTTTAGGCTTTTGAGCAGCTATTCAGATGAGATCCATTCGGATGAGGACTCAGAGGCTTCCAGTTTGAGGAAACGAGATCAGCTGAGGAATTGGTGAGGTGAGGTTAGCTGTGGCTGGTCCTGTCTCTCTGATCTTTCAGCATTCACTCCAATATCTGGCTCTGGGTCTGTTTTTATTAATAAGACCTTTTAAGATTCATGTTACAATGAAATGTTCCATATTTTTTGCAGTGGAAATTTCCTGGAATCTATGAGAGTAATCCTAGTGAGGACTCCTAGTAATGGGGGATATGGAGTCTCAATTGGCCATCTTGTAGCCAGGCAGGGCTTCCAATGGAGGGATCGGGCTACATTCAGCTGAATTTTTAGGGGTCCCCTAACAACCCAGGCTGAAGCTAGGACACAGGGTCTCTCTCCAAAAACTGACAGCAGGGGTTGGGGTGAGGGTGGGGTCCATTGCCAAGGACAACATCCACTCAACTCATTGAGTGTGGAGAGGTCGAGCAGTGCCTTCATGTAGCCTTCACCCTATGTCCTAGTCTCGTTGGTACTGGGAGGTACTCTGCAGGGTACCAAAGGAGAAACACGAACACCAACCCAGCCACGGAACCTTTGACCAACAATCCGTCCTGCTGGCAAGATGTGCTGGGGCAATGGTGGCACAGAACTTGTGGGAGTAGCCACCAATGTCTGGTTTAACTTGCAGCCTATGCCACAAGAGGGAGCCTATGTTGGACACTGCTTGGATGGCGGGGACTGGAGACTGGATAGCCCAGAGAACTAGGGCAGAACCAAACATGACTGATTAAAAAAAAAAACAATGAAATTATTTCTAATGATATTCTGCTATACTCATAGAATATCCAGTTGTCATCAGAGAGGCTTCCTCTGGTAGAAGATGGGAGCAGATGCAGAGATCCACAGCCAGACATTATGTGGGGAAAGAGTCAAAATAGGAAGTCTCCATCAGGTCCCTCACCTGGGAACTCTGTGAATCTCATGGAAGAGGGGCCAGGAAGATTGTAGGAGTCAGAGGGATGGAAGACACCAGGAGAACAAGGCCCACTGAATCAACTAAGCAGGGCTCATAGGGGCTCACAGAGACTGAAGCAGCAAGAATGAGATTGGCATGGGTCTGCACCAGGCCCTCGACATATATGTTGTGGCTGCTCGCTTGTTTTTGTGAGACTCCTAACAGTGGGAGCAGGTGTGTCTCTGAGTCTTTTGTCTGTTCTTGGGACTTCTTTCTTCCTGTTGGGTTCCTCGCCCAGCTTCGATGTGAGGGCTTTTGCTTTGTCTGTATTTTGTTTTGTCCTGTTTGGGTGTTGTCTCTTGGAGGCCTGCTCTTTTCTGCTGGGAGATAGAGCAGGAATGGATCTGGAGGAGAGGGGAAGTGGGGAAGTGTGGGAAGAGTGGAGGGAGGGGAAATTGTGGTCAAGATATATTGAATGAGAAAAGAATCTATTTTCAATAAATAAAAAGTTGATATCATAGAAAGTAAGGGTCTGGTCATGGTTCTCAGGCACCAGGAAGAGTTTCAGGGCAAGGACGATGGGTCACAGTTGATGCTTCTAGTTACAGTTAGACAAAAGGAAAGAATTCTTGTGTGCTATTGTATTGAGAGATTACAGATAACAAATCACTACAGATTTCAAAAAGTTGCAAGAAAAGGCTTTGAAAGTTTTCATCTCAAGAAATGATAAATGTATAAATGTTTGAAGAGCTATGCTTAACCTGATTTAAGCAGTGCATACTATATTTAAGCTAATTTAAACATTACACAATATATACACATATCCAAGCACCACCTGGTGCGTGTTTAACATCTCTGTTTTTACATTTTTATGTATCAATTAACATTATCTTAATTTTGTGTGTGTGTGTGGGGGGAAGAGGGAACATTATGCTCTGTTGGTGGGAATGTATACTAATGAAGCCACTTTGAAAATCTCCCTAGAGATTTCTCAAAAATCTAAAGCCAATACTACCATATGACCCAGTCTTACCACTCCTGGGCATACACCCTAAGGACTTCATAGCTAAGACACTAGTACACCAATGCTAACTGATGTTATATTTGCAATAACTGAGAAATGAAATAAACCTAGATGGTCTATCAGCTTATCACTAGATGAGGAAAATATGGTACATTTTCACAATGGAATTGTATTTTGCAGGTAGAAGAAGGACCTGGAAAATGTTACACTAAGTGAGGTCACCCAGACCCAGACATACAGTTCTAAATGTTCTCTTGAATATGCAGGTCAGAGCTTCAAATCTTTAGTCTTGTGGTTTAACTTGGAGTGTACCAGGAATCCAGGAAACTAGCAAAGGGCCACTGTTGGGTGCTTTAAGAAAGGGTGCTTGAAGAATACAGGTAAATGAAATTGGGGGAATACTGGGTGCAGCAAGGCATAAGCATGGACGAGTGTGGTCAAACAGCAGAAACAAGGGACCAAGGGAGGGGATACCGAAAATAAAGAGTGGATGGAAATACCCCCATGGAAACCCACTGTGTAGTGGGTAGCTCTTCCAGCTTTGCCCTGGAAGTACTACCCCCACTGAAGCTTCTGGGAACTGTCATGCCTATGAGGCGGGGCCGAGAGAGGAGCCCTTAAGACCTGAGATCTGGATGTGCCAGCTCTCTTGGTTCCTGGATCCTGGACGCTGGAGGTAGATCGAGCAGAGTTCTCCAGAGAACACTGCTGGACTGCACTACACCTTTCCCAGACACTGTAACCTATCCCTTTACTTGTAAGTTACCCCACAAAATAAACCTCCCTTTTAACTA
>CABHPP010042725.1:0-14294 GCA_902168425.1 Peromyscus attwateri | reverse complement strand
TAGGGGCTTGGCAATTTTGGAACCACAAAAATTTGAAAATCATTATTTCACTAGTCCAAAGGACAAAAAGAATGGAGAAAGTGAGGTTTAAACTACGCTCATTCTCCAGCACACCGAGTGATGAACAACACAACACTTGGAAGGACTTGATGAACTTTCTCAACAGCCTGGTTTGAATTTTCAGCCCTGAGATATGAGGGCCATCTGCCTATGACATCTGCCAGCCCACTGATTGCCAAGGTTGACATTTCAACTCTGCTGACTTCATGGCTGAGGAGTTCTAATTTCTGGAGCTATATTCCTGGGAGTCAAAGCTTCAGCAGCAGAGCCTCGCACACGTGAGGTCCTGGCCCTGAAGAACTGACAGATAAATAGGCTTTGTGCTGTTTTCCTCCAGCCTCTGACTAGACTGGGGCGTGGTCATCACACCTAGGCGGTCCACCCAGACAGACGCAGGAAATGGAAAGGGCCTCACACACTGCAGGAAGGCACAGGCTGGCTACACCGCTGACGTGTAAGGGCTGTCGTGAGCATCAAGGAGATGATCCTGGGATTCTATACCCAGGCAGAGGAGGTTCACTCCAGGGCACAGGAACCCACTGGTACAGCTGAGGACCTAGAAATCGTGCAATGACTTGCAGGCACTTGCTTGGACAACTGTCCAGTCAGAGAATATGCAATCTTCTTCAAGAAGCATCCGTAGCACAGAAGAAACTAAGCACCACTGATTTAACACAGGGTATCACGACAGAAGCAGAAAGCTGCCTACAGACTTCCAGCCTCCCATGGCAGGCATGGACAGCACCCTGGAAGGCCAATAGTGACAGTCACTCTCCCTTCCAACTCCTCAAACGTGATCTCCTGACCAATCCTAGGACCTCAAGTGGATGCTGTTTCAGTTTCAAGTGAACCCCCTTCTCTGTCCTCTCTCACATAGATCAGGCTGGCCCTGCCCTTGCTTATGTAGCAGAAGGCATCAATCCTGAGCTCCTGCCACCCTGCCCTCTCCTGAGAGCTGGGGTGACAGGTAGGTGCCGCCTCCCTGGTTTATGTGCTGCTGGGGTCTGGACCCAGGGTTTCATGCATGGCAGGCAAGAGCCTCACCCCAGCCCCTCCAAGTACTTTCAGACTTGAAGATCCCTGTGTGGGTAAGTACCACTATAAACTGTTTCCTACAGGAATCAATAACATGTCTAGAGCCAGAAAAGCTGGGCTGTACCTGCCTGTTTCTAAGTGGCAGTGAGCCCAAGGGCAAGTCATGTGACTTCTGAGGCAGCTACACTTACTACCACACCCAGTGACGATCAGCAGTGAACAAAGTGAAAGTGTTCTGCCGTCTGCTAAGCTGGGTTAAGTCTCCTCCCTTCTTACCCTGAGAAGAAATGGCATGCACATGAAGCAACACCGAGCGAGCGCCAGCGGCGCCCGACCTCCACTCTCTGTCCGTGTTCAGCCGACACATTACACCTACCAAAATGTCTGCAGCGAAGACCACTAATGAAAGAGTCATGTCAGCGGTCCTAGGGCCTGACTATGACAGTAAGAACCGGAGACAGCTTGAGCAGAGAAGGAACCACACCTCTAGGGCAAGCAAGCTCCAAATTGAGAGTCAGGAGCATTCAACACATATCCTGTTTCGGTATGCAGGCCTGACAGCACCCTTGTCTGGGTACCTGGCTGTCACCCCCACCCAGACCAACACCAAAGCCAACTACCAAGACAGAGGGTGCAGGGGACGGCTCAGTCAGTAAAGTGCTTCTGAGGACATAAATTCAATCTCTGGAACATACGTTTAAAAAAGCTGGATATAGCGGTGCATCCAGGGCTGGGAGACGGGAGGCCCTGGGGCCTGGGGAACAGTACCTCTGCCCTCCGCACACATATGCACACACAGAAAGGATGAATGCAGGAAGCAGATCGGAGCTACAAGCTGCTCTAGAAGCTCCCACCTGACCCACCAGTGGTGGGAAAGGCCAAAGCTAGGAGAGGGGTGCACAGACCAGCACAAACAAACGTCAGAGAGATGGCACACTAAGGTCGAAACACCAGGCCCAAACACTTTGAATCTGATGGCTGTGTTTCCCAGAGGTCCATGTGTTAAAGACTTGGTCCTTATTAAGGACCATGCTACTACCAGGAGTGATAAACCCTTTAGGAGGGTGTGGCTTTGAAAAAGACAAGGGGAGAGGGACCCCAGCTCATCCTTCTTTCCTTCATTTCCCGCTATGTGAACTGAACAGCTTGCTTCACTGTGCACCATGTCACACTGGCTCTCCACAGGCCTGTCAATCATGTACTAAAATCTCAAAACCATGACACCAGTTATTCTTGCAGAAGACCCAGATTAGGTTCCTACCACTGACAGGTGGCTTACATGTAACCACTGTACCCCCAGTTCCGGGAGATCTGATGCCCTGTTCTGACCTCCATGTGCACCAGGCACACATGTGGTACACAGACATACATGGAGACAAACACACATACACATTAAAACCAACTGAGCAAAACTCCCCTTTTATAAGTTGATTATTTCATGTACTTTGTTAGAGTAACAGAAGTGGCTGTGAGTCACCCAACATGAGAGCTGTAACTGAACTCTGGTCCTCTGCAAGAACAGAAAGTACTCTTAACCACTGAGCCATCCCTCTGGGCCCTTTTCAAATTTCTTTTTCCTTGTATGTTGTAAATATGTTGTGTATTGTGGGGTGCACACATCCTGACACATGTGTAAAGGTCAGAGGGCAACTATCTGGGTTTCTCTGCTTCTACCATGTGGGTCCTGGAGATCCAACACAGGTGTTCAGGCTTGGCAGCAAGTACCTTTACCCCGAGCCATCCTGCTGTCCCTCTAGCTTCCTTTTTAAACAATCTCTCATTAAACCTCGATCTTGATGACTGGGCTAGACTGGCCAGCAAGTCCCAGTGGTCATCCAGTCTCCACCTCCCCAGGCTAGGTCTGCAGGCACATGTCAGCACAGCCAACTTTGAAGAGTTGCCACTGGTGTTGACATGTGACTTTCACGGCATTCTGCGGCCAAAGGCTTCAGACTGGTCTATGATTCCAGTACCCCTCCTTCCTCAGTAAAGTCCAAAACCATTAAGAAGAAAAAAGAAAGACTTTGTCAGGCATGGTGTCAAGCAATTGGGAAGCTGAGAGAGGATGATCTGGAAGTTGGAAAGGAGCCTCAAAACACACAGACTCAGACACACGCACCCAAAATGACCACTTTTTATGAAGATTCCTTAGTCTTCTGTTTAGATAAACTGCAAATCATCTTTGTCCTTCAGAGAATAATACCCTATTCCTGAAGAATCTAAATCATCACCATCATCAGATGTACCAGGCTCCACCTGACACATCATGATTTCTGTCTTTCATCCATGTGTGGTGCTGAGGATGAACCTCGATCTCAAAATGCTGGGCTGTAGAATTAGCACAATAGCCACGGATAGCCTCACAGTCTCTTCTGCTGCCTTTATTGTCTTTCGGGTTTTTGTTGTTTGTTCCAAGACAGGGTCTCAGATGCATTCGAACTGGCCTGGAACGCCTTCTGTAGACCAGGTACACATTACTATATCCTCCTCACTTATTACACCTTGCAAATGTTGTCTTTTATATTTATACCTCAGATACTAAGAACAAATCATGAAGAGCAACACTACCCTCCTGTTCTTTTAAAAAGATAATAAAACTGTATAAAACCTCCATTAAGAAGATTACTTGGAAGCCCATCAAGACAGGCACACCTTTGATCCCAGCAGTAGGGAGGCAGAGGCAAGCAGATCTCTACAAGTCTGAGGCCAACTTGGTCGACAAAGCGATATGTAGGCCCAAGTTACAAGTTCGTACCACCACTTCACAAAACAAAACATTAGCTGAAGGACAGTGAGATGGCCTGTCAGGAAATGGTACTTTCTGCTAAGCCAGATGACCAGAGCCTGATCCTTGGAATGCACATAGTAGGAGAGAACCAACTCTCTCAAGTCCTCCAACCTTCTCCCTCAACCACAAACAAACCCACCCACCCCCATATACACTCACACAATAAATAATTTTTGTTTTGTTTTTGAGACAGGTATCTCTACATAGCTCTGACTGTACTGTAACTCCATCTGTAGACTGGGCCGGTCTCGAACTCAGAGATCCACCTGCCTCTGCCTCCCGAGTGCTGGGATTAAAGGTGTGTGCTGCTATGCCCGGCCAAAAAATAAATGTTAATAGTAATTTTAGAAAGACTTTCAACAAAGCTTGCCCTTGGTTTTTTTGTTTTGATTCAGGCACAACACACAGTGAACTCCAAACTCCTATTTCAGGACTTGTGGGCAGCTGGCCAAAGGAGGAGGCTCTATGCCAGTCACGTCCACTGAGGGGCACACACACCCCAGAACAGCAGGAAGAGAGACCAGTCACTGTCCACTGAGGGGCACACACCCCGGAACAGCAGGAAGAGAGACAAGGACTCCAAAAGTCCATCAAGAGTGCAACAGGAAACTCCTAGGAGCCATGGGCCCAGTTGGTCTTCCTGAGAGAAAAGAGAACATTCCAGGGACCACATGCCCACATGCCTAACCCAATTTCCTCTGGGCTTCAAATCTAGGGATCAGTCTAGCTCATTCCTGAAATACACATTTTACCAGTGTTTATAAAAATAAAACAAGACAAAAACACAAAAATTAGAGCTACAATTACAGTTAAACAGTCACATTCCTGTGGAAATAGGGTCTCTCTTTAACTAAGAAGAGGAGGAGGAGGAGGAGGAGTTGGAGGAGGAGGGAGAGAGGGAAGGAAAAGGAAGGGATGGAGGATAACAAAAGGACAGGAAAGTATCTTTTCTGTCTGAAAAGGCAGATGGGCTGTGCTGAGGGTCGGGGAGCAAGTATCTGGAGGCAGGCAAGCCTGGGCAGCCAGAACTCAGCATGGGCAAGGTGTGTTGGGGGTGGGGTGTTTCCTAAGCTCCTTCTGGAAAGAGTAGCTCTTGGCCAAATCACTGGTTAACAGGGTAAAAATTCAGAGACTAACATACAGGCCTTCTAGCAACTTCCAGATGGACTTGAGCAATGGAGACAATGGAAGCCTAGAGAGACGAGGGTCTACCTTCCCTGGCCCCACACAAAGGCACTAATCTATGAAGTATCTACTGAGACAGAACATCACATCCCTGACAATACCACCCTTCGCTAAAAACAAACAGCATTTTCAGGCTGGTGATTTGGCTCTGCAGTTAAAAGCTCTGTTGTTTTTGCAGGACTCTGGTTTGATTCCCAGCACCCACACAGCCATTCACAACTGCCTGCCACTTCCGTTCCAGGGAATCCTGATGATTTCTTCTGACCTTTGTGGGTACCAAGCATGCATGTGGTGCACTTACATACACGCATGCAAAGCACTAATACATAGTAAAATAAATAAATGTAAACACACACACACACACACACACACACACACACACACCCCTTTGAAAATAAGCAAACAAACCTTTCCTAGAAACCTCCAACTTTGCCACCTGAATCTTCAGTAGGAAACAAAGGCAGTTCATGGGCACCGAGGGCAGGCCTGGCACAACAAGGCTTGGTTCAGTCCACCCTCCCCCAACCTACAAAGAAGAGGGAACATGGTAATGGACCTCAACGCTTCACATGTAACCTTTTGTCAAAGACAGACATCTCTTCTGGGTCAGATGAACAGGAAATCTTCAGCAAACCCTGGGGCCTAACAAAACGATCTCTTAGATTAGTGTGCAAACTGTCTGTCTCTATGTAGACGAGGTGGCCAGTATCCTCAGTTCAAGATGGGCAACAGGGTCAGACTGCAGAACTGGAGGGATGGAGTGAAGATGGGTCAGTCTATTCAGAGCCTTAGAAACCCAGTGCTCACAGCATTCTTTGCAGGGTCAGCATGAGACACACAGGGCTCACCACAGACCTACAAACCATTCCTAGTCAGCTGGCAGAACCAGTTACTCTTCTGCCAATGTGTATAAGCACCTCTGAGGAGGCCTTTGGATGACACTAACTAGCTGCCCTCATACCTTCTGAATTCTCCTAACCAGTCAGCCATAAGAGTCACCAATGGCACTGCCTACACACAGGGGAACACCATTAAAATGTAAAGACATAGTTCAAGGCGGCTTTGCAGGTAAAGGTGCTTGCTGCCAAGCCTGATGACCTAATTTTAATTCCTGGGACTTGATGATGGAGAAAAGTGACTCCTGAAATATACACACATATAGATACATACATACATATGCATACACACCACAGATACACACACACCACAGATACACACACACACACACACACACACATACATACACAGATACACACACACATACACACAGAGAACCACATACATACACAGACACATACACTCACACACAGACACTGCACACACCACATACACACATACATACACATACAAACACATAATAAGAAAAATAAATAAAAAAGACATGGTATAGCTTGGATAGAGCTCAGGGGGAAGAGCATTTGCCCAGCACATGAGGACCTTGATTTCCAATACCAAAAAACAAAGAAAAGGACGGGAGGGAGGGAGGGAGGGAGGGAGGGAGGGAGGGAGGGAGGGAGGGAGGAGACATGAAAGAATTGAAAGACAAGCTCAAGAGGACCAAGCCAAGCCACCGGAGCACTTCAAGGGCAAAGATCTATTCCTCCACTTATGTGCCGAGCTGTCATGGCTGCTCTCACTGGCTTGTGATGACGGATGAACAGGTTGGCGACAGCACCAGAAACGTCCTGCTCTTTGCTCGCCGTCAAGGAGCCTCGGTGGAACAGGCCAAGGGAAAACCAATCGTGGTTCTTCTCTCACATCCAGGGAGTCACAGGAGTTTCCTCTCATTTGCCTGGCAGGACAGCATCCACACTTGCCTTCTTAAAAGGTTATGGACAGCTGTACAGCTGGCCCCGTCAGAACACTGTTCCTATCTCTGACCTTCACTCTTGTGTGTGTGTATCTGTTAACGTGTGCGCATGCGTGTGTGCGTGTGTGTGTGTGTGTGTGTGTGTGTGTGCGCGCGCACGCGCATGTGTGCGTGTGCGTGCGTGTGTGTGTGTGTGTGTGTGTGTGTGTGTGTGTGTGTAAAACACATTACCAGTCTCTTGGACCTTTATCCTGACTACAAGGGCACTGCTGGCTCTGGACTGACTGAAAGACCTGCTGGCTTCCCGCATGCGCCATCTCCCCTTTCCTCAGAAAGCACCAGAGAAAGTTCAGAGCCAGGACTGTGCAGGCCCCCACGTTCTGGCACTCTATATTTGGTGGGTTTTAAGCGGTGTTACATTTGAGACATATGTTTACATAATGAGAATAAAGGATGCTTGGAAATGGTCCTGTTCAGAGCACATCAGAAAGCAGCTCCACATCCTCAGCTGAGACACATGAGCAGAGCACATGAGCCACAGAGAAAGGTATGTGGGACTAGAGGACTTTAATCCTCTAAATCCTTTGAGAAGGCCACTCTTGACGCTCAACAACACACAGAACAAGAACAACCGTAACGGGAAAGGAGCCAGGGAAGCACATCACGTCCTGCAGGTTCGCTGTCCGAGCTGAACCAAGCAGTCCATCCTCCATGGGGCTGTGAATAGGGTTCTGGAGACTAGGTTGACCTTCCTTCCCACAGTTCTAGGGAAGAAAAGGGGGGGGGGGTGCTGGATAAAAAGATTTAAGGTATAAACCAGAAATAAAACACAGCCACGAGGACCTTGCCCTTTCTCTGCCTTGGCTTACCTGCCTTCCTTCTCAGGTGTACATAAATTAGATGTAAGGACTCTGGAAACGTCCAGGCCAAGCCTTAAAAGGCTTGCGGGGGAGGTGAGGAAAGTGGTAAGCAACAGTCAAAGGGGTGACGTGGCAAGGGATGCTGGCCATGGCAGGACTTGGAGAATGCCAGGTGACACTGAGGTAGGATTACTCACCACTGTGAGCTAGCAAAAAGAATGCGCCTCTTTGGAGCTCGGGGCCTAGGCCTGCATCCCCACACACTGGGAAGAGGAGAATCTCACAGCGGAAACTCCTCTAGACTTCAACTTTCTTTCTCATCATCTTTTTTGCTCCCATTTCGTCCCAAAGAAGCTGAAAAGCAGCACTGTCCACGGGGGAAAGCTCCTGGTGGGTGGATGGGTGGGTGGGGAGACACTCTCCAGGAACCATTTTCACTCCCACAGGAGAGGTAAGCATTCCCAATCCATGGGACAGGGACAACCCAAGCATGCAGTCAGACTCCAGGACAGTAGAGACCATGGGCTCCCAGTAAGACGGGAGAGTTTATTGAAGTTATTTCAAACACTGTGACCAGAATTCTAGCCCATTTGCTACTATTTTGTTTTCCAGACACACACACACACACACACACACACACACACACACACCATTTTGCAATCAGTTGTCTTCATTCATCTAGGGCCAGGCATTGGGGGACAGAAACACAAGTAAGTGACTTTCTCTAAGAGTTCAGGTAGGTGGGGGCACACACAGACAGCTGCAATTTCTGAGTACCACGCTAAGGAAGCACCAAGCAAGGAAGCTAACTGGTCAGTTCTGTCCACATGAGCCCCAGTAGCCCACGAAAGCTGGGAAGAATAATGTGAGCAGCCCATCCTCAGAACCTCCTGATCCCGAACCTTCTGCCGACCCTAAGAACAAGGGTCTCAAAACTAGTGATGCATTTCCAGCCAGCCCGTCATGGATCTGCACTCAGTAGACTGTAGTTGTTTAATTTCTGGAGGGCAGATCTGAGGGCCTTGTGTTTCTTTTATCTCGATGCTGTCTTGAGGTACAAAGGGGACACTAAACATAAGCAGATGAGGCTTGTGGACTGGCAGTTCTGGAATGTTCCATAGAACACACACCTGCCTACCAGTAACACTGCCAATCTACTGCAGAAGCCCTGGCACTAAGGGTTGGGGTGGAATCTTTCTCTGGAGGATCACAGACTACGAGGAACAACGGGAATATACCATAGTAAAGAGCAGTGAACAAAAAGATCAGCACCAAGATATGAATCAAACACTGTCCTCAACTGTTCACCAGCCTTCAGCGGCTTCCTCATGTGCTTACAAACAAGTACGCCTTCTCTCAGTACCCCTCACTCCTGGCTCACCATCCTCCAGACACTGGCTGCTTTAACAGTCTTTTCTGTTCTGTTGGTTTGGAGACAGTCTCACATTATAACCCTCTCTGGCCTTGAACTCCACTGCCTCAGCCTCTCAAATGATTGAGTTACAGGAAGTGCCACCACACCAGGTTTCTCAGCCAGCTTATCCCAAGCGACTCCACTTTTTTTTTTTTCTTTTTTTTTTTTTCTGTTACTGTTAACACACCCACCAGTTGAATTTATTACCCAGGATTTACCAGGCTCTCAGAGTACCCTTCATCTGTCTCCATTTCCCCCACCAGTCTCCCGAGAGCAGGGGCAGATAAGTCTGCACTATCCACTGCACACATGACTACTCTGAACAAGTGACTGACAACATGGATACTGTGGGGGCAGCAGGGGAGCAGGCACTGAAGTGAGGTGGAGACCAGTTTCCTCGTGAAAGCAGACATTGCTGATTGGCGTGTGCGTGTGCGTGTGTGTGCTCGTGTGCGTGCGCAAGCACGGATGTGTATGTTGTCTTCCTCAGGGCGGAGCCCAGTGGTGATGACATACCACCAGGCGAGGGATGCCTGTATGAGCTGCTGAGAACTCACTAAGAAATGTCAAAAGAGCAAGACCGCTGGCCCCAGCCTTCACTATCTAAAATGCTCTTAGTATTCAAAGCAGGCTTTCTTGTTTCTTACAAATTCTAAGGTTTGGTTTCATTTCTCCCCCGAGGGATGTAGCCACTGGCCCAGAGTCAGGGCAGCTCACTAACAGCTCCATTCAGGCATGCACACACCCATACCCTCCATGGGTGCCTCAGGATCTCTCTAAATAAACTGCAGGCCACTGACAATACCCATCCCCAATAGAAAAGCAGGTTTCTCTCCCTAACGCCTGAGCATGGAGGCAAAGTGTGCGTCAGCTGAGCGGCCCCTGCTCCTCTCATGAAGGGAAGCTGTAAACCCATGAAAGGTACAATTTAAAAGTAAAGGACTAGCCAGCCGGGTGGTGGTGGCAGCGGTGGCGCATGCCTTTAATCCCAGCACTCGGGAGGCAGAGGCAGGCGGATCTCCGGGGGTTCAAGGCCAGCCTGGTCTACAGAGTGAGTTCCAGGACAGCCAGGACTGTTTCACAGAGAAACTGTCTCGAAAACCTCCCCACCACAAAAAGAGCAAAGGACTCTCTATCTGCTGACCCCTCGAAGCCTAACACTGCTTGTTCCGCTGATGAGTCTGGGTGACTGATGACCCAGCCAACAAGAAGTCCTGATGGAAAAGTAAGAGTCAGGTAAGATGGGAAAATAAACCTGTGGCCTTTGCTCTGTCAGCTCCCGGGCCACACAGGAGCCGCACCGACACAAAGAACAGCGTACAGATGCTGAGAGAGACACTTACGCGGCATGATCCCTTGGCTCACCAGCTCCTCCCGGGTCCGCCGCTGCTGGAGCTTCAACTGCAGCACTGCATGGTAGCAAAGAGAGAAGACAGGGAAGGTCAGTCAGCCATCCCACCAGAGCAGACACATTTTCAAATGCAGAAAGAGTCCAGAAAGCAGCTGTAATGTAAGGAGGAGCCCCCAACTCCAGCTCTGTAACTGCAGAAGTGGTCTGACGGCAGGGTTTCCGCATTCTGTTGTGGGCGGCAAGAGGAAGTTGCGAAGGGTCTTGCAGGGCGATAACACTCCACAACTACCAGTCTTGCCTCTTGCTCAAACCCTACAGGACTCAGCCTTCCTCTGGGGACTGAAAACACCAATTCGAAGCTCAAGGAGAGTCCAGCAGGGCCAGCACCCAGCACCAAGAGCTTCCCAGCTGCTCTGCAGGTTTTCAGCACATGTTTGCACATGAACACGCTGAACCAATGCTGCTCCTCACAGAGACCAGGGGTGCTGCTAACTGGTACAATCTTTTCTTTTGGATCCAAAAAGTATGGCTATTTTCACCATGTACCACATTCCTCTAGATTAGATTGTATCTTGTCGTTAACATGGTCCTGTTCTTTTCTCCATCTTTACTCGAGGGCCTGCCTTTCTTTCTCTGTTGAGATGAGACAACCGAGCTCTGTGACTCAATGCACATCCGGGCTAGTGGAGAGAGACAGGTGTCTCTCCGAGCTCTAGTCTGCAACCCTGCTTAATAAAACAGGGATTTTTATTAAATTAAGCATCAATCATCTCTATTCAGAGGAACAACTGGTACAGCTGTGGTGAGAGACTAGTCCAGGGCAGGGTTAGGAGGGTCCCACAGCCACAGCAAGTTCCTTTCATTTAACAGGTCTCAACGGCACGGCCCTGAAGGCCACATCTGAGGGAACACACATCTGCTGGAATGTCAATGCACTAGCACGGGCCTTTTCTACACAGCCGTTTTTAGAGGCAACCAAGGATGGGAGAACAATGGCTAGGCTCTTGCCTGTGTCTCAAAGTCATAGGTACAAAGCAGAACTTGCCTTTCTCCCAACACTCCAATTTGTGTCCCAAGCTACCCTCCCTCCCCTGCACTAACAATGTCTGAATCCTGTTCAGCAATTCTGCCTCCTCACAAACTGCTCTTAATTTCACCACTTTCCCAGGCTGCCGTGGTGACTTACAGGCTGTCCTTCCCTAGGGTGACACACTCTAATGAGAATGTTCAATTTTCCCCTTCCTTAATGACCATGTACCTTTCTCCATCTTTACAAGTTCATGTTTGTTTGAAAATGCCCCCTTTCTTCACCTGGTCTCCCCCACATTCAGACTTACTCTGGGTCACCTAAGCCCCCTCTACCCGAACAGTGATGCTTCCTGCTGTGCACAGTGGCTCTTAACTATAACCCCAGCCCTCTGGAAGCTGAGGCAAAGGACTGCTATGAATTACATATCAGCCTGGGGCTACAAAGTAAAAGTCTGTCTTAAAAAAGAAAAATAAGGAATATTATTTGTATTTTTATTACAGTAGGCATGTAATAACAGGGGTCTGGGGCACATGTCTGTCATCCCAGCTACTCAGAAGAAGGTAGAAATCCAAAGCTACCTTGTGTGGTAGTGTGAGTGTAACTGGCCCCCATAAGCTCATAGGGAGTGGCACCATTAGGAGGTGTGGCTTTGTTGGAGGAAGTGTGTCACTGTGGGAGCGGGCTTTGAGGTCTCCCATGTACCACCCAGTGTTAGAGTCCATGTTCTGTTGCCTTCTGATCAAGAGGCAGCCAGCACCACATCTGTCTGCACGCCACCATGCTCCCACCATGATGACAATGGACTGAACCTCTGAAACTGTAAGCCACCCAATTAAATGTTTTCCTTTGTCAGAGTTGCTGTGGTCATGGTGTCTCTTCACAGCAACAGAAACTCTAAGACACTTGGCTATAAAGAATTGACTCTCAAAATGATGATAGACACAGTTTGGGAATCTAACTAAGAGGTTATTATTTACAAATTAACATTGTTTAAAATAAAGTCTTAACTTAACCCATTGTACAGGTTAGGAAAGTGAGGCCTACAGAGATTAATTCACCGAATTTGTCTCACTAATGAGCGGCGGAGCAGGATTTGAAGGCAAACAATCTGATGTCACAACCTGAGCTCCTAACTTTGTTTCTCCCAGGATTTTCTGCAAGTCAGCCCTGCTGAGATAACAGACCTCCAGGGTTCATGATCTGGTGCTGAGGAAAACCACTGGTTGAGATTAGGGTCAAAGCAGATGAGGTAATCGACTTCAGAGGAGGAATTTAACCTAGGAATTGACTGCAGAGCAACATAAATGCAGGTCAACACAGCAGTAAGGTACAACCAGCAATGGTGGGGGTCACCATGTTACACGTTTGCTTTTTTGTGCTTGGTGACTCACATGCTTGTAACCTATTTAACTACACGAACAGGCACAACATCATCATCCCCCCCACCCCCCACCCCCCCACACACAAGTGTACCCCTCAGGCCAGGCTTGTGGCTCATCAGTCGTATCTAACATGTACAAGGCTGAGTTTTAACCTCAGCACTGAAGGAGGGTAGCTCTGTGAAGATGCTGTGAAAGGACTATCTCCTTTCACAAATAAGAAAATTAGAGCACAGACCTTTAAGTTTTTTTGTTTTGTGCCATGAAGCTTAATAGAACAGAATCGGGGGTTCCGCCCTGGTCTCTGAATCTCAGGTGTGGTACTTAGCAATGTAACCACCCATTCATAAGAAAGGAAAGGGGATGCCAAGCTAGACAAGACAGACGGAAGAGGATAAAAGGGCGGTCTATCCTCTCCTACAGTACTTCTAAGACCCGGTGTAAGGTAAGCTATCAGAGAATGCTTTAATATAACCCATTTCAGAGAACAGAGAAACAATTAAGCCTGAACACTTCAAATAAAGAATAATTAGTGAAACAGCTATTACTCAAGAGTAATTTTGAAATGCCAATACTGAGTGAGCCATACAAGCTAGGGTCATGAGGGCCACTGTACAATTGTGTTGCTGTTGTTTTTGGACATGGGGCAGTGTTTAGGGTCCGGGGCTGGTCACTTTTTAATGTCGTTTCTTCTCTTTTTCTTCCAATTCTTTGTAAAAAAAATTTCATTATTTTATGTGTATGAGTGTTCTGCCTATGTTTATCTGTGTACTACACACATTCAGTGCCTGTGGAGACAAGAAGCAGGCATTGGGTCCCCTGGAACTGGGGTTGTAGCTGGCTGTGAGCTGTCACGTGGGTGTTGGGAATTGAACCTGGGTCTTTTGGAAAAGCAGCCAGTGCTCTTGACCACTGCGCCATCTCTCCAGCTGGGTCTTCCAATTCTTCCTGGCAGCCACTCAGTTGATTCACATCCATTAGCTATAGATGCATTTGTTCATCTATACACAGGCTGCCCCCACAAACCCATTTAGAAAGAGATGCTGTATTAAGTTTGTGGGATTTGGTAACAGTACAGGTAAAAGACAGGCCTGTGTACAAGCAGGCATTTCTTTTGGCTTTTTATTTACTTGGGCAATGATAAGGAGATCTGAACAGTGATATACAGCAAAACAGGATGAGTATGCCAAATTCTCACTCCCACATATCTCTCCAGATTGGCATGGTCTACGGTTCACAGGTAAAGGCACTTGCTGCTAAGCCTGACTGAGTTTGAGCCTGGGACCCACACAGTGGAAGAAGAGAACCAATTCCTCCAAGCTGTCTTCTCTCTCTCTCTCTCTCTCTCTCTCTCTCTCTCTCTCTCTCTCTCTCTCTCACAC